>CAUYRT010014677.1:0-106202 GCA_963574885.1 Lepilemur ruficaudatus
TGGCTATATGAGGATGGTTTTATATCCGGGTTCTCTGCTCTCTTCCACTGGTCAATGTCCCTGCTCTTGTGCCAGTACCAAGCTGTTTTAATTACTATAGCCTTGTAGTATAGTTTGAAGCCTGGTAAATTGATACCTCCCGTTTTGTTTTTATTGCCTAGGATTGCTTTCACTATACGGGGTCTTCTCTGGTTTCATATGAAGCATAAAATTATTTTTTAATTTTAGTTCTCTTTCTAGAAGAGTGCCAGGCACATAGGAGGAGCTGAATGAAGAGTCATTGGATGAATGGATACATTGGTTGATTGGCCGGTTGGTTTCAGGCAAAGGGACTGCCATGCATACGTGCACAGAGGCCCTCAGAGGGGGTGGCTGGTTTGGTTTAGCTGCTGGGCTGAGCAATTGGGTGGTGAGAGCCTGCGAGGGTGGGCGGCAGAACTTCTGGGAGCCAGAGCTGGAGGCTGCAGAGGAAGGTCCTGGAGGTCTCTGAGCATGAGGCAGGAGGGATGGTGTAGGTAAGCAGGAAGCTATAGTCACCCTGTGGCTCAGTCTAGGGACCCAGCTATCCCAGCAACCTCTGAGGCCTGTCTGAGGGGAGAACTGCCCCCATCATCTCCTTGGGTTCCCGTCATGGCAGAGCTCAGTCCTGTCTGTCTGCTGCATTGTCTGCTCCAGGGTAGTGATTTTAGTGCTTAGGACAAACTGCACAGATGTCATCAGGGCCTCTGGCAGCCATTGGGAACTTTGTCTTCGTTTGTGTTCATTTTAATGATCCCATTAGCGCTAAATACCCTCTATGTTTTACTTTGGATTTGTGCTAAAACCTGTTGCAGCCACCAGCACGAGGAATTGTGCCAGGCATCGTGCCGTGGTGTCTCACCTTGCACAGCCCCGCCTGCCAGGCAGGAGCAGCCTGCGTCACTGCTGAGGAAGCCGGCACCCCGTCAGGGCAAAGCCCTGCCCCAGGACCCACAGCCGTGGTGAGGGGGCCCAGGCAGGAAGCACAAGCTGTGGGCCTGTGGGACAGGTGTCACACTGGGGAGAGCAGGCTTGAGGCTGGAAAGAAATGCAGCCATCTCAGCCCATGGCCCCACCAGCTCCAGGAGGCTGCTCTGCAGAGATGCACCTGATCTCAGCTGTGGTTCTGGGAACCCCAAGTATTATCAGGGAGGTGAGCAGAGGACCCCAGTCAGGTGTGGTGGGGCTGGCCGTGTGGACCAGGCTCATGGAGAAGGGGAAGCCCTGAAGACAGATACCTGGGCACTCATGGGCAGAGCATGGGGTTGATTTCTCAGGACCCAGGCGTGTGGGCTGAGATGGTAGCCATGGTGATGTCTGGAGTCAAGGGCTTGGGGACTGTCAGGTGAGTCTCTTCCAAGACCCCTCATGCCCACTCTCCCCTCCAAGGAGATTCTGTAGCTCCTGAGAGCAAGGGCTGCCAGGCACTCCCTGAGCTCGCAAGCCCCCACATGCAGTGCCTGTCCCCTGTAGAGGACTAATCTGCGCCCTCTCCTTCACCAAGGACACGGAAATCTGGGAGAAAGTGGGCAGTCTCTGACCCCTTGGCCCCCAGCCCCTTCTAAAGCAAGGAATGACTGCCCATCTCTTACCTCCCAGCAAGGAGCTGGGAGGGTGCCTGTGGGCCAGTCACTGAGCCCTGAGCTTCTATATCCTTGTCTGTAAAATGGGGACAATATTCTCTCCCTTGCTGAATTCCTGTGATGTGAATGTGAATGAGAGGATCAGGTGCCATGTGACGCTCCACCTAGCCTGTTCCTTCCCCAGAATGGGCCCTTTGGCTGCTTGCACAGACCTCAGGCCTTCCTCTGTGTGTTTACCTGGCGCACGTGCAGGCGTGTAAGCACGTGTGCACCATGTGGGCTGTTTGTCTTGATTAATGATCACCTTCCATTTGGATCCCAAGTGATTTTATAAGCAGGCTATATATAGGCCTCAGAGATTGGCGGGACAAATTGATAGCCATTAGCAACATTTAAGCAGCCAGCGCCCCTTCCATCCCTCTGAGCCAAGCTGCACTTTAATTAAGTTTCCACCAAAGGGGCTGCCACTGCTAGCTGAGTCATCTTCCTGCCCAACAATCCTGGACAGCCATCCGGATTCATGCCAGGGGAGAGACCTCTCCTGCTCTCGTCTCTTGGCAGGCAGGAGGGCTGTGGGCCCTGGATTCAAGCTCCTGTGTCTACTGGACACACCTGACCTGGGAGGTTGAGGCTGCCTGGCCTGAGAGGAGAGCTGCACAGGCAGGTTTAGCTCAGGTGCTCACACAGGCTGGAGTCACTGACACGCAGACCCTGATCCCATTCACACTGCAAATGTCCATGCTGTCTTCTGAGTCTGCCACGGAGGTGGGGTCTGCCTGTCCCTCCCTCTGTGGATGCTGGTTCAGATGATCATTCTTCAGGGACCTGGCCATACGTCTGTACCTCTGTTTTCTCTGCTGTATGTTTTTTATTTCAAAGTATACACCAAAGCCTCTATTTCAGAAGAGCTTTTATGTAAGGAGTGCTTGGTGCCACGACTGAAATCTAGCTGTTGTGCACCTGCCCTGGGCAGGGCCTGCAGGCTCCAGAGACACAGATGAAGGATGCTCGGGTCCAGTTTGGCCCCTGGTGTTAACTGGGATCAGCTGTCGTGAGTAGGACCTGGTGACTAGTTTGAAATCAGGGCTGGGGAGGCATCAGGGATGATGCCAGGTTTCTCCTGGGAGCACTGGGTGGCACCGTTCACTGACATGGGGACCTTGTAGAGGGAGCGGGTGTGGGCAGAGGATGATGTATCAAGTATCAGGCAAATTAAGTTTGGTGTCACAGTTTCCTGGAAGCCAGGCCAGCCCCAAGAGAGGCAGTAGTGGGTAGGTAGGTGCTCCCCAGTTGTGCAGATATACAGAGAATCTTCCAGAGGGGTGCAGGGGCCGGGACGGGAGGTACTGCAGGTGAGGGCAGGGTGTGGGCTGGCCATGGGCCAGCATGCTGCCTCCCCAGGAGTGTACTTTCTAGGCCCAATACCCCACCCAACCCTTTTCTCCACTTGCCCAGAGGCTCCTGCGGGAAGGTCCCAGAAACCCAGATGTGTCAGAAGTCTGGTGACCCTCTCCGCTGCACCCCTTGGGCCAGTGCAGGATGAGCCTCTGCTCAAGGTCTCTGGTGGTGGACCTGTCCTCAGTCACCTTCGTGTACTGCTCTGTTCTGGAATTTCCCTTCTGCTGGCTGGGGCCTGGGTTGTGGAATGGTTTCCCCTGCCATGCTATGGGATCATTGTATCTCGTTCCATAACTCCACCTCATTTCCATTTTCAAATTGTTGAATTTACTGCTATTTCTTAATGAAGTCATCCCCTTGCCCCACTTCCTCAGGAAAAGGGTGTCCACCACACGCATCCTCCTTCCCTGGAACACCACACACTGGCCAAGTGCATTCACCCTAGGGCCACGTTTAGCACTTGGCTGGGTGCTGCTGGTCCCATTTTAGAGGTGATTAAGTGAAGGCACAGCTCATATTACTTCCCAAGGTCACAGGGCTGGAGAATGACGGGGCCCAGTGGAGAGCCAGGCCTGTCTGATGAGAGTGCTTCTCTCTCATGTGACCTTTGTATGTAAAGCTGTGCCAGGGACCATCACTGAGATGACATTCCCACTGTGAGTCTATATCCTCTGCTCTCTGCTAAGAAGTAGAGTCTGGAAAGAAGTGTTGTGAGTGTGGAGAGGGGGACAGATCCCCTCTGTGCTGGAGGACAGGCTTCCAGGAGCCAAGGCGGCTTCGGGTAGGAGGTCCCAGCACTGCAGGAGATCAGGAGGTGGCAGCTGGGCCTCTATCCAGGGGTCTGAGCCACGGGACACCATCTGTAGAGGCTGGACTTCATTGCCGCTGCCCTCCACTGCAGGTTGCTGGGAATAAAGAGAGTGGCAGTGCCGTGGGCATGTTAGGAGATGAAGGGTCCTCAAGAGGCGAGTGCAGCACAGGTGGGTGTCCAGCTCTCACGGAAGCTGGTTGGAGCCTGCCCAGGGCGGATGGGGGGCTGCCAGGCCAGTGGAGTCAGCATGGCCCACTGAGCCTGGCCCTGCTCCAGCAGGTGGCAGAATTGCCTGCCTGGGGAGGTGCAGGAGTGGGGGTCACGACTGTCATAGTCACTGCTGTGGGTCAGGGCCCAGCACCTGGGAGGCACTCCAGCAGCAGCTGCTGAGTAAATGATTGGTACCTTTATGTATTTTTTCTTTTTTAAAACACATTTTACATAATTTGTACAATATCAATGTTAATAAAAGTAATTCATTCTCTACCTAAAATATAGTGAATGCTCTAGAATAGGAGTTCCCCACTCATCTTCTCTGACCATATAAGAGCCGTGTCACTGTATCTGCTTCTTATTTTAAACCTTTGGGTAGTTATTGTTTTGCTTAATTTTATTTTTAATTATATTCTGTGTTTGCATTCATTTATTTTTAAAAATGTCAGAAGTCCCCCTCCTTATCCACAGTTTTGTTTTCTAAGGTTTCAGTTATCTGAAGTCAGCTGTAGTCTGAAAGCATTAAATGGAAAATTCCAGAAATAATTCATAAGTTTTAAATTGTGCACTGTTATGAGTGACGTGATGAAATCTCACGCTGTCACACTCAGTCCTGCCTGGGATGTGAATCATCCCTTTGTCCAGCATATCCATGCTGTCTGCACTGCCCACCCATGAGTCACCTCTGTATTATCTGATCCAAAACCATGATCTAAATAGGGTTTGGAACTCTCCTTGGTTTCAGGCATCCACTGGGGGTCATGGCCCTGCAGATAACAGGTGGGGGGGGTACTGTATTAACCTGCTAGAGCTGCCATAGCAAAGCACTCCAGTATGGATATCTTAAACAACAGCAATTTAGTTCTGAGTTCTGGAGACTGGAAATTCAAAATCAAGGTGTCAGCAGGGTTGGTTTCTCACGAGGCCTTTCTCATTGGCTTGTAGGTGGCCACCTTCTCCCTGTGCCTTCACATGGTCTTCCTTCTCTATGTGTCTGTGTCATAATCTCCTGCTCTTATGACACCAGTCATATAGGATTAGGGCTCATCTGGGCCCTCATTTTACCTTAATTACGTCTTTGAATGCCCTCCAAATATAGTCCCATGCTGAGGTACTATACTGGGTTTTACGGCTCCAACATATGAATTTTTGGGGTCATAATACAGCCCGTAGCACTAGATGTGACATATATTACTATACATTTAATACGATTATATGAAGATTAGAATAAAAGTGAGCTATGAGCTCTCTCTGTTCAGATAACCCCTGTTAAAAATGAAAATGAAAAAGTAATTCATGTTCATCGTATTAATAGAAAAATAGCGATCATAGGTGAACACAAAGTAGGAATTAAATACCACCAAAAATCCTGCCATCCAGAGATGGTAACTACTAACCAATAGGTATGTGTTATCTAATTATTTTCTATGTACATATTTTATAAAAATGAGACATACTGAACATTGGGTGTATAACTGTGCCTTTGCTTAATATATATAGTCACTCTCTTTCCATGCCAAATATACGTCTGAACTGTGATTTTTAATGGCTGCATAGTGTTCCTTTATACTACTGTTCCCTGATTTATTCGGCACATCCCCTTATATTTTTGGCCTATAGGTAGTTTCCCATTCCTCAGCGTTATATTATAACACTGCCCATGTTATAAATCTTCCCATATTAATAATGTTCTAGAAGCTAAATTGCTGAGTCAAAGAGTCTGTATATTTTTCAAGGCTGTTTGCTACTTATTATGAGATTGCCCTCCATAAATATTACAGCTTTTAGACTCTAATCAGCCGTGTATGAAAATATCCATTTCCCTTGACTCTTGCCAGCAATAGCTTTTATTTTCTTTAAAAATCTGTGCCAGTCTACTAGGTCAAAAAGAATGGCATTGCAGTCTTTCAATCTGCTTTCTTTGATTACTGGTGAGGCTTGGCCTTTTGCCACATGTTTATCGGCTGCTTGTGTTTCTTCCTTGATGAAGGACCCATCCCATTTGTTATTTCCCTTGTCTCTGTGCGGAATCCGGGCGCAGCCAAAGAGGCCGCTTACTGCAGCTCAAACCCACGTCTCTGCCTCTGCATCGCGGCTCATCTGTTTCTTCCATCTGGAATCTTCTCTCCCTCCCTGCGTTCCCACCCATACCTGCCTGAGTTTCCACCTGGACCCCTCTCACCCAGTGTTGGCGGCCACCCTGTGTGGGCTGGAACCCTTGTAAGGACAGGGCACTTCTTGGGGCAGCTGCTCTGTTGGTGTCAGTAGAAAAAACTCACCCTTCTCTCACGGCAGTTTGCATTTTCTACCTGCATTGAGTGGATTAACTCAGCTCACCGTAGGAAGCGTTGGCAGAGTGGGAGAAGCATGGCTTTGGAGTGAGTCAGAGAGACCTGTTTCTCGTCTGTGCTCTACCCTGTCTGGCCGTGTGCTGTGGACAAGCCTCTCAGAGGTGGTCTTCTCATCTGTTATGTAAGAAATAGTAAGTCCTGCCTTGCAGGGGTGTCGTGACAGTGAAATCAGCTGAGGCTGAGGCAGCTGAGGCAGCTGAGGCAGCTGAGGCTGGAGCCAAGCAGTAGGTGACACTCGTGGCTGCGGCCATTGCCGGGTCCTCCTCAGCATCCTCAGCTGACGAGGATGTGACCATGGGCATGGGGCCAGACTGGGCTCTAGGTGCTCAGAGCTGTGTGGTGGGCAGACTTGTGGGTAAGGCCTTACAAGGACACATGACATATGCCATCACAGCAGGCCTGTGAGGCACACAGGCATGCGGTTCCCTCTGGAGAACAGGGATGCTTCCCAAAGGATGTGACGTTTAGGTTGGCTCTGACCTCAAAGAAGGCGTTCTTAGGAGAAGCCAGGTAGGAAAGCTACTGTGGGCAGAATGCTCAGCCCTGAAACCAGTTGTCATCCCCCTCAGTGGGTGACTTCTGCAGTGGGGACCTTAATGATAAATACAGTGTGTTGTGGGCCTGTCATGAATGCACTTGCTGAGTCCCCACTGAGTTCCCCAGTCAGGCCTGTTACAGATAAGAACACAAGTGCCAAGGGCCGTGGTGCCCTCCCTGGGTCCTCCTGGTGGTAAATGGCAGAGCCCTGGTTGGAACTTAGGTCTGATTCCAGAGCCCCTGGTCCAAAAGTCAGTACATATTTGTTGAAGGACTTAGATGGAGCCATAGCTTGCATTTGGAGAATAAGTTGTGACACTTTAGAGGCACCCTGGGGACGGAGGCTCACTCTGGGGATGGGAGGGTCAGAGGCCGGGCCCAGCCCAGGGGTATTTCTGAAGTCCGAGAGGCCACAGGGGCATGGAGCCAGCTGTGGAGGCCGGATCCCTATACAGTGGAACAGGGGGACTCTCTGGTCTGCCCCTCCTTCCGTAGATGGGCAGGCAATTTGTCCAAGGACGCACATCCATTAGGGCTAGCAAAGCTGGAAAGGGAGCCTGGAACTGTTGAATTCTTCTTTCTTTCCATCTCTGCTCCCTGGTGTTTGGGGCCAAAGGGATTTAACAGGTTCCCTGAGGCCTTGTGGGAAAAACAAAAGTGCAAAACATTGCACTATTAGATTACTTAGAGTTTTAGATGTTGTGTCTATGGAGATTACTCAGTGATTATTTTGGGGCCTGTAACCCTTTGGGGGATGAAGCTTCAGGGCCACCTCAGTGCCCTTGTGCTCAGATGCTGGAGGAGCCTGGCTGAGCAGGTCTCCGGCTCCCTGCCCCAGCACAGGTGCCAGCCAGGGAGCGCAGTGCAGGCTGGGGTGATCCAAATTCACGTGGCAAAAGAGCTCTCTTGGCGAAATTGCACATATCACTCCCGGCTGGGCTGATGTATCTGTAGGGGGTGCGCTCGTGTGTGTGTCAACTTGTGTGCAGGTTTCTTCTCCAGCTTGAAGTGAGCACCGGAAGCCACAGACTCTGTTTTGTCTCTTGCACCTGGCCCAGGGCCTGGCCCTCGGCTGTGCTCTGTGAATGTCTGTGGCATGAGTGAGCCAGTGAATGAATGAACATAAGATGTTCTCCAGCAGAAGTGAGATTCCGCTCAGATTTTCAGACTTCCCCATGACTCAGTAAAGATGTTTCAATAAAGATTTATCTAGTTTCCTAGGCAAATCCATGGGTCCTCCTCATTCTTTCCATAGGCCAGGCCTCACTGTGGTCATGGCGAAAGATCACGAGCTTTATACTCAGACAGAGCCACATTTAACCCCAGCACTCTTCTGTGGCTTTAATCAGGCGGCCTGTCTTTCTCCTCTATAAAGCCTAGCTCACAGGGTTATTAGGAAGACAAAAATGAGTTGCTTGAAAAATGCCTATTGCTTATCTAGCACCTGGTTAATGCCAAATTAGGGCCCACAGAAAGAATTCTTCCTATTCAACCACAGAATAAAGAAAGTTTTGGCCCATCCCATGACAGACCTGCACCCCACATTCGGGAAGCTGGGGGAGGTGAAGGCCCTGCCTCAACTGGAGCTGCAGCCTCAGTGCTCATGCCCCAGGCATGTGCAAGGGCTGCCCTGGGCTGTTGCCCGCCCCCTCTGTAACCCAGGCAGCCACAGGGCTGGAGTCTTGGTCAGCTTTTTCTTTTCTGGGTGAGGAGTGAGCTGCTCAAAGGTGGAATGAGAGGCTGAAGTTCCCACAGCTAAGATGGGCAGCCTGGGGCTTTCTGAACCAGGTACCCTCACCCACCTGGGCCATCTGTTTCCTGAGCAAATGTGCACTGCAGGGGGAAGATGGCAGTGGAAATGACTGAATTGCAGTCACATGCCACACAGTGACATTTCAGTCACGATGGACCGCATATATGACAGCGGTCCCGTCAGATTATAATACCTCATTTTTACTGTACCCTTTCTGTGTTTAGATATTCATATACTTACCATTGTGTTACAACTGCCGACAGTATTTGGCACAGTAGCGTGCTGTGCAGGTTCATGGCCCAGGAGCAATAGGCTACACCACATAGCCCGGTTGTGGTGTAGGCTACACCATATAGGTTTGTGTAAGTGCACACTGTGATGTTTGCACGAGGACAAAATCACCTGATGCATTTCTCAGAACATATACTGGTCTTTAAGCGAGGCGCATCTGTACTTAAGAGAACAAACTGTTTTAAAGCACCCTGATTTGCATACTGGCTCTTAATATGCTAATTACAAACTATCCTTCCTGGTTCTCTGAAGCAGCACTGCAGCAAACCTCTCTAGCTGGCTGCTCTGCACACTGGTGGTGTTGTGGAGGTGCTTCTTGGCCCTTCACTCAGACTGTTTGAAGTTAGGTCGTCTTCCTCCTCCTCTGGTTGGTCTTCGGCAGGCCCACTCGGGGTACAGGGCTGGACTGCCTGCAGGGCTGGAGCAAGGCTCAGGCAGGAGCATCCCTGTTCTCAGGAGCCGAGGCAGGGCTGTGCTATAGGAGACATCTGTAGGTCCAAGCACGGCTTTGCCTATGCCCAGTGAGGAAAAAAATCTCTTTCTCTCAGTCAAGACTCTTCCTTTGAACATAGTACCAGAGCACAAACAAAACAGGGAGGTGGGAGATGGCATAGGGAGCAAATATGCAGGTACAGGTGGCCAGGTGTGGCACAGGAGGCAGTGGAGTAAGAAGTAAGGTGTGATGTGTCAGGTTGCACCAGGCAAGGAGGGCAGAGCTGGGAAAGTCTGGGCTCAAGGCTTGGGCCACTGTCTAGTGAGCTGTCCCTGATGGGGTGACCCAGCACCTAGAGCACAGGTGGGAGGGTCAGGGGAGGTCACCAAGGTTGTGGCATCATGACTATGCCACCAACATGACCTGGAACAGGTGTGATGGTGCTGGCCCCAGGTCTGAAGTCAGCATGAGGGCTCACAGCACAAGGCAGAGCTGAGGGGTTGGGAGGATGAGGTGGGCAAGCCCAGGGCAGGAGCCAGGAACCAGGGTGCCCCACTTCATCACCTTTCAGCCCAGAACTCTGAACTTGGCCTTCGCGGTCAGTATGAAGGTAAATTTGTGAAGTTAGGAGCATGAAATGAGTGTTAATGTTGTGATTGTCGGCTTGATGGTAGCTTTTAAATACTTAGATGTTGGTCTGATATGGAAGGTGAGTCCACACCTGTGCTGTAACCCTGGGCCCCACAAATAGTGTGGGTAGGCTCAGCTGGCCTGTTTCTCCCCCAGCCCTTACCAAAAACTCCCCCAGGTCAGGAGCCTCATCCCCTGTCCAGGATGCTGCCCAGTGATCTGAAATTGCTTCTGCTAAGGAAACAAGACAACATGGCAGGCAGTCACTTCCAAGTGGCTTTCAAAAATACTGTTTTTCTCCTGGCAGCAGTGTTATTGGCCTAGAGAGGTGTGTGCTGCTCCACATTAGATAGTAAGAGGCTGATCAGCCAAACCAGGAGGGTGCTGGGGGCTGTAGGAGGTTCACCAAGGCTTGAAGGCCATCCAGTCTCCCCATTCTCTAACAACTCCTAGTCCCAGCGTGTATTCCTTCACATGCATTTGCTGAGCTGAAAATCACATCCTCTGTGCTCCCCCCACAGACCAGTGTGCCACACACTGTCTGTCCTCCACACCCCCTCTGGGGCTCCACATCCCTGCCTATCCCTGTTGCACAGCCTTCACTGCCCTGCCTGGAGCCCCAGCCTGTGGGAACCATGAGGGCAGGTCTGGGGGCCAGGTACCACTGTGACCACTTGACTTGAAGTCAGAGACATGCAGCCAGCATCTGCTATTTTGAATCAATTCCCTGCCATGGCAGGCACCAAGAAATTGAGCTGTGTCTGAAAGAGATCTATGTGTGGCCAATTGTATAGTATCTTCCACTCCCACATAACCTTTCGTAGCACGGCCTTGCCACTCCCCCTTCAAGAGGTGGAATCTATTTCTCTGCCTCCCTTGAATCTGGGAAGGCTCTCTGACTGCTTTGACTCACAGAATATGGTGGAAGGGATGATGTGCCAGTTCTAGAATAGCTTTTAAATGATCTGACAGCTTTTACTTTCTGCCTCTTGGAAGTCGGCTGCATTTAAGAAGTGTGATGACCCTGAGACCACCCTGCTGTGAGAGGCCCATATCATGTGGAAGGGCCCTAAAGAATGAGGCATCCTCCATGGGAGGGAGGGGGAAAGGTAGGTAAGCCAAGGAGCACCAAGACAGATGTGGAGAAGCCAACTTGCAAGTGAATCCTCTAGTGTCAGCTGCCCCCGTTGATGCCATGTGGATCAGAGATGAACCACCCAGCTGAGCCCTTCTTCAACTCCTGACCTATAAAATAATGAGCAAAACAAAATGGTTGTTTTAAGCCACTGTGTTTTAGGGAGTTTGCTGTGCTGTAGTGGATGGCTGGAACACTCCCTATGCTGAAGTATTCTCATTAGCCTTCTCCATGGGGAGTTAGGGTGCCTGCTTTACTTTTCATAGAGGCCTATTGTATTAGTGTCTTGAGGCTGCTATAACAAAGTGCCACAAATTTAGTGGCTTAAACAATGGATATTTATTGTCTCACAGTTCTGGAGGCTGTAAGTCCAAGATCAAGGTATGGGCAAGGTTAGTACCTTCTGAGGGCTGTGAGAATCTGTTCCAGGCTTCTCCCCTAGCTTCTGGTAGAGAGACAGCTGGTACACAGAGACCCAAATTAACACATAAAACTGTTCACTTAGTGTTGTGCTACAAATAGGAGACAAGGTAATGTAACTGAGGGGCCACTGGGTGCCAGGGAAGACCTCTCTGAGGAGGGACCCTGAGCTGGGAGCTAAATGATGGAGGGATCCGGCCATGTGAAGATCTGGAGACAGTATTGCAGGCCGACAGAGGGCTGGGATGGCACATGTGAAGGCCCTGAGGTGGGGACAAGCTCTGTGCAATTGAAGAACAGAAGGAAGCCCTGTGATGAAATGGGGGGGAAGGAGACAGTGCTAGGAGCCAGGGTATATACGGTTTTATGGAGACCGCTAAGGAATGTAGATTTTATTCTAAGTGAACTGGAAAGCCACCAGAAGTTTTTAAGCAGAGAAGTCACACAATGTGATTTACACTGCTCTGCAGAGAAGAATAGCAGTTGAGAGGCCAGGTAGACAGGTGAGAAAGGGAGAGAAGATGACTGCTTCTGGGTGCACTGATGGAGTGGGTGAGGAGATTAGGAAAGGGCAGGCATGGAGGCTGGCCCCTCTAGCACTGGGGCCTTTCCTGAGATGGAATGGTGGGGTGGGCTTGGGGTGAGGAGGAGCTTGGTGATCAGCCCAGAGGGCAGGTCAGACTGTCCAGAAAAGGCAGGCCCTGCATTGAGTGTGACAGGCAGGTGAGTGGCCGGGCTGGCTGGGGCGCAGCAAAGATGGTCCAGGCACAAGTGCAGGTGCAGGGCCACCCACTTGGCCCCTTGACTCCTTGAGCCTCAGCTTCCTCATCTGCAAAGTGGCTATATTTATGCCTTCTCTGCAGCATTGTTACAAGATTGGATGAAAGTGCACAGTTTCTCACGTGCTGCCCAGCACACCTGGAAGTCAGTAGGTGGGAGTCACCGTGTTACTCTTCAAAGTGATGTAACACTGGGAACTGCTTCAGGGTGGCTGGCAAGTCAGCCCCTGGCATCTCAGTATCCCTAGCGAGCTCTTCAATCGAATCATGCTGCCAGGAGACCTCTTGAGTCGATCACTCAGAGCCCTCAGACTCCAGTTTTCCCCAACAACCAGGGTTCACTAATTTTCAGATCGTTTCTTGGTCTCTGGCCATTAGGACAGCAAACCAGAAAGCATGCCTGATTTCCTTGTCTCTGGGCTTTGCACACTACTGGTTTGGAAGTCAGCTGTATTTGCTGGGTATCCCTCAGCTGTTTAGGATTAAGGAGCTCAGGCTTTGTGTTTGCCTCAAAGCTCTGATTTCTGAGGGCTGGACCTGTGGCCATCACATTTGTGGTGTTCATGGGCCCCTGGACTTCATCACGGTGAACTATCTGCGGGAAGCACCTGGGAAGCAGCCCCTTCCCTGTTCATCACACACTGTACCTGGCACGTCCTGTGGCAGTGGGCTGGACTTTGGCCAGGCAGGTTGGCAGGGTCAGGCTCTATCAGTCAGCGGGGCTATCTGAGCCACTGTGTGCTGTGCCCTGCACTAGGAACAGGTCCTGCCCTGAGAAATACACAGTCCACATGGCAGACAGGACCCCAAGGAGGACGATCTGAGGCAGATGCTGGGTCAGAGTGTGCAGAACCGGGAAGGGCGGTGTCTAGGCCTGACTAAAGCCGGGAGAGACGTGAAGATGGGGACATGGGAGGGTTGGAGGAGACAGAGGAGCTTGCTTAGTGGCTACTGCCGGGAGAGGGGATCCCATGCAGTGGAATCCAGGGCTCCATGTGGTGAGGCTCCTGTACCTGGCACTGGCAAGGGCTCCCAGGCCACCCATTAGTGTGTACATTGGGACTGTGAGGCCACAGAGACCAGAGTGGGCTCCGGGGCTCAGAGCATGGAGACAGGTGCTCAGGACCCCCAGATGTTGTGGGCTGGCTTAGGATTTGAACCCAGGCCTGGGGTCCCCAGATCCACAGTCTGAGCCTCTGCTCCCAGCTGGCTGCCAGGTAGGGGTGGTAGACAAGGCAGCCAGGGTAGCTGGAGTGATTAGGCAGACCGTGGGGGAGGGGATGAGAGGACGGGGAGAGTGCAAGCCCTGGTTTCTGCTTTGCTGACTGTGGGTGCCAGTGCCACTCACCGAGCCAGCAAGCCAGGAATTTCTCAGGCCAGAGATAGCTCGGGGAGCTGGGATCTCCTGGACCCCAGGGTGACATGGAGGTGACGCGACTGATGCCTGGCAAGTGTTGGCCAGCCAGGGCTCTGTCTCCCCACCTCTCTGAGGAGACCAGCGGGGGAAAACCAGGATTTGGACCTGTATTTTCTGGGCCTCACCAAGGAGCTTGGAGCCCTAATGAAATCTCCTGGTTGTTAGGTCAGGAGCCTCCTCCCCTGGCTCTGAGGAGCAGGCTATTCCTACAAACCTGCCACCAGCCTCTGAGCCTGATGAGAGAAGGCTAAGTGGTCCTGGACATATGACAGCCCCAGAAGACCAGCCCAGGTGGACAGATGTGTGCCAGTTGTTCAGAGCAGGGGCAGGTGGGCACTCGCTCAGCAGCAAATGTTCACTGAGCACCTACTACAGGCCAGGCCCTCCCTGGGCTGTAGCAAGCACAGAGACACAGTCCTGGGTCTCACGGGGACTTTGCTGGTGGGAGGGGCAGGAGTAGAACCCGATGGGGTCAGGCAGACCTGGGGTCTCGCTCCAGCCCTGCCACAGCCTGCCTGGCTTCTCCCATCTCTGGGAGCGGGTATGGGAGCAGGTATGAGGATGTGACCACCGTGCCCATGGTGGGGTCAGAGCCTGGCCCCCAGGGGACATCACAGGCACCTAATCCCCACCCAACCTCCACCCCTTCTGCAAATCATGGGATTTTTTTTGTCTTTTATTTCTTATTTTCAGTAAATGAGAAACCAGTTGGCAAACAGCTGATAAGATCTGCATCAGTTTTTACATGAGGTTTAATTCTGGTTTATCGGAGTGGGGGCTGGATTTCATGACTGTGCCAAGATAGTTTCTTCTGTGATTCCCCAACCCAGGAATAAGAAGCTTGGCAGCCCTCAAACTTAAACTTAAACACAGGGCTTGAGGGTAGGAGAAAGGCCTGCTGTTTACTAGGGACAAACCTACAAATCACCACCAAAGGTGGAAAGTGCTGTGAGCCAGCAGAGATCTGTGTGTGCGTTCATGCGTCGTGTCAGAATCAGGCACTGGCGGAGGCCCCTGGAGGATGGGGCAGGGCCAGAGGGTCAAGGCAGCCCCGCCTCGGTGAGCTGAGCCCAGGCTCCGCCTCTGCCCTGGCTGGACCCTGGAGGAGCTCAGGGCCTGTTCAGAGACGATGGGCAAGGACAGTCGTCGGTCAGATTCGGTGCTGCCTGCTCAGGGAGAGACAGGGCCTGAAGGGGTATGGGCAGAGGGCGCAGATGGGAGCCCCTGGTGCTGCTTGGGCCAGTCCAGGATGGCTTCATGGAGGAGGGGCCAAGGGCACAGGAGCCTGAAGGGCCTGGAAGAAACCCTCTTTGCAACCAGGGGCCTCTGAGGACACGTCAGGAGCTTTTGTTAAAGAAAACATTATTCAATACACTAGTTGGAGAATAGTACAGCACACTTGATTCAAGGGAGGCCAGTGTCATAGGTGTAGGGGCCACTGCAGTGGGTTTTGCAGCAGGAGAGGGAAATTGGACTCAACTCTAAGCACAGCGAACGTGGGAATTTATAGCCAAGGAGTAGCAGAGGCATCAGTGGATGGAAAATTACTAAGAAGCAGCCTTGGGGTATGGGGGATTCCAAGACAGGCCAGGGTGATCAGACATACCCCGGGGCTGGTGGAGGTCGAGGAACCTGTCAGATGTCCAGAGTGATCAGATATGGAGGCTGGATAAACTGACATAGCAGGATTCTTGTGAAAATGAGACAATGCAGAGATGGCAAAGCCTAGCTGAGAAAGAGCTCAGGGGAGCCTGAGTAGAGTTTGGTCAAGGAGAGAATCTTCCTCACCTTTCTAAGGATCTGGGCATCCTTTGGGCTATTTCCTGAGCACAAGGTCGCTCTCTGCCTGCCCTGAGACAGGCTACCTGGAGGCTGGGGGCAGGCAGAGTGTGCCTAGTCCTCCGCGCCGTTGCCACCTGGGTCTCTCGGGCTGTCTCTCTGCCACCACCATCCCTTTCCTTCCTGCTCTGCACTCTCTGAACCTGGTAACACGAGGATAGAGAGCCAAGGGTCCACATCCACCCCCACTCCCCACCCCCCTGCCAAGCCACACAGGCATGGTCTCACTTCAGCTTCACAAGCCCCACTGGAGGAGGTCATGTGACCCACACCCTGTACCCATGTACACACACAGAAACACACACTGTGTATCCATACACACACACACACACACACACACACACACACACTCTTCATCTTTAGATGAAGACTGGAGGTCAGATGTGCAGTGGGGTGGTCCAGAGGCCAGCCTGGGATTGGAGCCCAGCTAGCCCCACAGGGATGGCTGGTTGGGCACTGGCCTGGGAGTTTGTCTTGGGGACAGTGGTGATGCTGGCTGCCAGCAGGCCAAGATGGCCTGGACCCCTCCCCACATCTGGTGTGGAGGAGCAGTCTTGCCTCCACACCTGGCAGAACTGACTGGGGAGGGCAGGAGTAGGTGACTGGCCTCCTGGGAGTGTTTGAACGGCAGCTGGATCCAGAATTTGTGTTTCTCCCCAGGGAGCCCAGCCTCCAAGTCTGCTTGCAGTTAGCATCTCCCAGAGGACGCTGCCTTTCAGAAATGCTCCTCAGCTTTTGTTTAGAACAGCCGCTCATCCGTCTCGGCCTTGTCTGAAAAATCGCCAGCCTCCTTCACCCCTTGCTCCCCCTGTAGGAGGAAACCGATATAGCCCAAGATCAGGAAGCAAAGTCTGTCCTATCTGCACTTTTCTGGGCCTTAGAATTCCCAGCTTTCCTGGGGTTCTGGCGTTCCGGCCTTGCCAGCATAGCACAGCCCAGGACTCAAGCCATATTCCTCCACCTGCCTTTTCAGCCTGGCCAAGGTGCTTCTTCCTCTACCCCTTATCTTCCTTGTGAAGATGGCACCCAGTGCACAGAAGACTGTGGCAAGGATTCCAGGGAACAGTGTGTGCAAAAAGCCTACTACAGGGCCAGAAAGACAATAAACTAAATAAATGATAACCCCCATCCCCATTTTTGTCTTCCATTCCCCAGGGGACAGCCTGCTTCTAGGTTTTTAAACATCCACCTACGCTCAAACTCCAGCTATGCCACTTACTGTGCAGCCTGGGCAAGTTATTAACTTCTCTGAACCCCAGTTTCCTCATCCGTAAAATGCGGCAGTAATAGTCCCTAATTCAGGGGGTGTGGGAGGATTGGAACAGTGCCCTTGGTCCACGCAAGCTCTGGACAAATGTGGGCTGCCATCATTAGCAGCAGTGTTCATTTTGAGTTGGACCAGAAAGAGAACAGAGGCCCCTGCTCACATGGGTAGCATCTTGGGTTCCATACTGGGGCGTCCAAGGCTGCTCCAGCCCTCCCAGGCTGGTCTCCATCTAGCTCCTCAGATGCTTGTGCAGGAACCACTGGAGGAGGGGTGGCAACACAAGCTCTGGCATCAGAATCCCAACTCAGGCTCACCAACTGTGACTTCAAGCAATTTCCATAACTCGCTCACTTGCAATTTGTGTCATAATCCGGGTGTTCTACCTCTCTGGCCTCCTTCCTTGTCACCGCCTCCCCATACCAAAAGCTCGGAAAGCACCAGGCTCCTTGTTCTACCCCTACCACCGTCACCCTCCTGCGCAAGGTTTGCTGGCCCCTGCCTTGCCATGCCAAGGTCCTCTTGTCCTGGGGCTACTGCACCCTCCAGGAAGCTGCCCCTAGTCGGTGCTCAGTAATGAGGAAGTATTGATAGATGCATGATGCTTTTCGTGAGCCTGGCAGCCCTCCGTGTCTGCATTTCCCATCCCCACCTGGTTTCGCAGTCACAGGCAGGAGGACTGTCACGCTGTTTCTGCATCTGCCTCACTTTCTAGCTGGGGATATTCCTGGTCTTATTTTGGTAGCCCCAGAACTAGTACAAGAGCTAGGATGTTGATGGAATCAGTATGTGAACTCAGTTTTTGTCTTTTCTTATCTGCAAGATGGGCAGGATGAAGTCTGTGTCACCGAATAAGAAAATGTGAGGCACCCAACACAGTCAGCACTCAGTATAGGTCCCACCCCAACAACACAGTCTCTTCTGCAGGCACACCTTTCCCTGGCCCCACACAGACCCTGGCATGATGGGCACCTCTGGCTGTTCCCATCCCTGAGGAGTGGACACTGGCCTCCCAGGCCCTAGCACTTGGCCCTCCTCTGTGTCACAGGGTTCCCTTCCAAGTGGAAGAGGACAAAGATTAATTTGTTTTTAATTCATCTTCTAATTGCACTCTTCTCTAAAGGAGGCTGCTGCAGGGCCCAGGCATGATCCCTGGGACCACGTTTGTTTAAAATAAAAAATGAGGCCACTCCAGCAGGGCCACATTTTTAATCACTGGAAAAATCCTCCCGGCACCAGGGTATGTAGCCTCCTGGAACATGTCTTGCTGGTGGGAGCCTGGCAGGAAGCGTCCTTGCTCAGGTTTAGGTGTTCCCCTTAGCTAGAAAGGAGAGTCAGCAATCAGCATTGATTGTGCACCTACTAAGTGTAAAAATGAGGGGCAGTGCAGCTGGTCTAGAAGCAGCATAAGCTCTTCTCTGTGCTCAGGGTCACTGGGCCCTAAGGGACCAACATGTGCCTGGCTAGTGGCACCGGAAGTGGATGACAGCCAGGGCTGAGGGCTCTTCCTCTGGATGGTGCTGCACGGGCACTGCCAGGGTGGCCGCAGGGCCACCCCACACCCTCCTTCAGGGCTGACTGCAGTGAGCCCAGGCCTCCGGGATCACGTTGTCCTAACACCCAAAACAGTCTGGCCAACCAGGGCCCCTGGCTGTGTCCTCCAAGTATTTGCCGTGTATATTCCTAGATTAACTGACTCACTGAGCACAAATTACCTGAGGACCTAGGTGTGCCAGGTTGCTGTGCCAGCACTGAGCCAGCAGCGGGAAACAGGGTGGATGTAGGCTTGGCCCACTTGGAGCTCGTGGCTCCCCAAGTTACAGTACCACGTGACCGTGAGGCTGCTCCAGGGCCCTTTCATCATCTCTGTCCTCTTGGCCCCAGACAGCCAAGACAGATGGCCCTAGCCAGTCCTTCCCAGGGCTCCTGTGCCACCTAGCTCCTGTGGTTCGCCTCATCAGCACAGCCACACCACATGTTCTTAGTTCTTTATCTCCATTTTACAGATCGGGAAATGGAAGCTCAGAGTCCTTTGGCTTAGCAAGGGGTGGAGCCAAGGTTAAGTCTCTCTGATCTGACATTGGGCGCTGGTTTTGTGACAGCAGGAGGCCTCCCTTCCGCCGGGGAAGGAGCTGTGCTGTTCAGCTTGTTGGAGTCCCTGGAGAGCACCCTGGGATGGAGACTCACGCGCGCTCACCTAGCTCCACACTGTGGGAAGGAGGAGAGGAAGCAGACGTGCAGAGGGAGGAGCTGGGCAGAGGGGCAGGCCCATGAAGGCTTCCACCCATGCATGGGAGCAGGGATGGCTTCTTGCTGTTATCCCAAGTTTGGGATCAGTTGCTGGATGTGGGCCACCCTGGGAAGGGGCTGTGGCCTTGGTCAAGGCAGCACCCCTGAATCAAGGCAGTGTTCGGAGGGGACTGTCTGCAGGTAGCACCTCAGTGCCTGTGGACTATAGCCTTCACTCCTGAGAGGCACCTAGGCAGGAGTTGCTATATCCTCTGTACACCTCTGCACGCCTTGGGCAGCTGTGGGCAGCCACGGTCCTTGATGACATTCTCTTTCAATTAGGCAGCTGAGACCAGGCAATCAAAGGGAAAGGGCTTTGGGGGTCATTAGTTTGATTGCCTCATTTCACAGAGAAAGAAACCAAGGTCCAGAGAGGGCCAGGCTCCTTCGGGGCTCAGGAGCAGATTGAGAGGAGCAGTGGGCCAGGGTGACCTCGGCTGTCCCAGGCTGACGGTTGCTGCCTCTTGGGTCTGACTTTCCCTGTAGAGCCAGAATGAGCTAAGAGCACACCAGACGGTCTCTCTTCTGCACTTCTCAGTTCAAGGTTCAGACTGGCTGAGATGAAGTCAGTTTGATTCAGCAAATATTTATTGAATACCTGCTATGTGCCAGGAAATGGGGTTGGGACGCACACACAGCCATGGTTGTGCTCCAGTTGAGGGGACAGGTGAGCAGACCACTAGCCGTCCTATAGCTCTAATGCTGGCTGAGGAAAGAGCATGGCATGTACTGAGGGCGAGAGCACTGTGCATCAGAGCCCGTTCAGGTGAGGTTCCGGGACTCACGGAATGAGTGGCTGACCAAAATGCCAACAGCAGATAGTGGCAGATGGGTGCCATGCAGTTCAGGGTTGATTGAGGTCTTCAAGGCAGAAGAAATAGTGTCCAGGTCTTTGTTCCAGCATTGGGGTGTGAGAGCCCAGATAGCTAAGCAAATAGAGCCATGTGGGTCACACTGGCTGGAGGTACCACAGGGCTGAGGTCGAGGACTTCAGTAAGTGAAACAGGGGAGCCCAATCCTGTTGTCAGTGGCTACAAGCTGGAATTGGAAGCAGGTGGGCAGCGTGCAGAGACAGAAATGAGCAAGGGCCAGGGCATGGCCTTGGGAGCTGCAGCAGGGGTGCTATGGGTCATCTGCTTTCTGGAAGGGCCAGGTTTATCTAGGAGCCAAGGTTGGGGTCAATCCCAGGTGCTGTGGGCTTGGCTCCTGCACATCCCTGGCCTTTGGACCCCCTGCAAAGATGCATTCTCTTTAGTCCTGGCCACAGATCACTTCACGGCTGCGATTTTCAGACTAACACCCAACAGAATTGGGCCAGAGGTTTCTGACTATGTTGACCACCCATAACCTTTCTCCCGGGCTGGGCTGTGCTCATTTTAAATGGCATATTGATCGTCTGGAATGGGGAGCGGGTCGAGGCCCCGCTGCACTGCCTGGCTCGGGGGGAGAGGGACTCTCCACTCTTGTGCTAGAGTTGCATTTGGTGTCTTTGTGTCCAGCGGGGTAATGATCCACCTGCCAACATCACTTGCTGCTGCTACAGGGACAAAAGGGGCTCATGGAGAGTGTGAGCTCTGCAGGTAGTATCCCAGCTCGGGCAGGTGATCCAAACTCCGTGTGCCTCGTCCATAAAATGGGGACAATAAACCTCTTTCCATCTTACAGGGCTCTTGTGAGGACTAAGTGGGATACACCCTCTGATGCACTTGGAGCAGCACCAGGTGCACAGTAGGTGCTCAGGGGAGGGGAGTTCCTGTTTGGTGGCCGTCCTTGCTGCCGCCAGGGGCTTTCAGGAGCTGGAAGACAGGCTGCCAACACAAGAAGGGGTCATCTCCATTCGCTCCATGTGTCCACTCATTCACAGACATCCACTGGGCTCAGACAAATGCACTTTGGCCCCTGCTATCTGGGCTCCCAGTGCGTGGGGAGAGTGGCCAGGGTGCCCTGGGCTGGGAGTGGGCTGTAGCTGCAGTCCCAAAGGCCCTGGCTCTGGAACGTGACTGAGCTGAGCAGTCATGGTTGCCGTGGAGGAAGAAGGGCTCCCAGATGAGGGACGCACTGCCTGTCAGAACTCTGGTGACCCTGCACTGTCATGGGGTACCACTCAGACAGGTTCTGCATGTGGAGAATGTCCTGACATACTTGTGTCCTTTATCTCAGGTGCTTTTCTAGTGACCCTGCCAGGTGACATCACCATCCTGTCTTATAGGGGAAGACTTAGGCTGAGAGGGACAGTGGCAGCCCATAGCCATCCTACTGGTCAGTGACCTGGCATCCTTCCAAGCCTGTCCCTTGTGTGCCAATGCTAGTCCCAGCCTGCATGGGACATCCTTCCTCTTGAGAACTTCCCCTAAACCTGCACCTGCCTCAGGTACATCATCTGTGCAGTCACAGGACCCAGAGCCCTTTCTCTGAGAACAGCTGGTGGCTGTCTTGATGTTTAGAAGGAGCAGGAAAGGAAGGCTTGTGGTGACGACAGTTAGCAAATTCCTGCAGAAAGCTCATTTTGGGAAGCCTGAGCGCCCCAGCAGGATGTCAGGCAGTGCCCGGGCTGGTGCTCTTTTACGTTGGCACTGTGTCAGTCGGCAGGAGCAGGGGCTGGTCTGATGTGCAGCCACCCAGACTGTTGAGACAGTTCCTCCCAAGAGCACATTGCCAGATGTTGCAGAGGCTGGGGACCTGGTGGACAGGAGCAGTTTGAACGGCCCCACAGGGCTCATCCCAGGCAGGCCCTTGGGGTGATCCCAGGGCTCTTTGTTCCTCCTGCCCTCTCAGGGCTGGAAGGTTCATTTAGAAAAGCCACACAGTCCTTGGAGAGAGGGCAGAGGCCCGTGCCCAGGAGCACAGGGCCATAAGCCAGCTTTGGGGCCTCCAGCAAGTCTTCTCTTCTCTGATTCAGAGCTGCCTGGACAGCCACCCAGCCTGTGCTCAACACAGCCCCACAGGCCCTTTCATGCTGCAGGAGTGCAATGTAGGGGTCCTGCCTGACCCCAAGCTCCTCCTTTTTAGAAGGAGAAGACCAAAGCCAATCTCTAGACAGAGGCAGCAGCCCAAGGGCAACTTTTGTCTGTGCTGAGATGGCTAGAGCAGAGCAGGACCAGGAGGAAGAGCAGAAAGGAGCCTGGCCAGGCCCTGGGGAGATGTGGTTTGCCTCTGGGATCTGGTAAATGCATACTGATTCTCAGGGTGCCTGCCACACCCTAAGAGCAGGAATCTCGTACATATCTGGCACCCTGGTGTGAATTAACACCTCTGCCTCTGCCATACTCAGGCCCTGGTCAGAGAAACCCAGACAGGGAAGGTCACCTCTGGTGCCTCAGTCAGTAGGGTGACCACTGGTGGGGGCTTCAGGACCCTGGCAAAGTCCATGCCACACTGGGCCGGCCTCCTGTATCTGGCTCCCCCAACACACTCACTGGGGTGGAGTGGGTAGGGCACGCCTCACCTGATCCTGGGTTTGTGCAAGCCTCAGTTTCCCCAGTACTGGGAGCTTCCAGGGGTATGCTGCATCATGCTCACCTCTGTGTTGCCAGCTCAAGGCCGAGACGAAGGGAACGTGAGGGCCCCCGCCTTCTCAGCCATTTCCTCAGGAACCTTCTGGGCTGTCTGCGGCCGCCATTCCAAAAGCCCCTTCACTCTAAACTCTCCGGTGGGCTCCAAGGGGCAGCCCTTTCTCATGGCCAGGAGCTGCCCTGACCCCGTTCCCGGCTGAGCACAGTGGCAGCAGGCTCGCCACCCCTCTGTGCACCCCGCTGCCCCACTCTAGGGGTTCGAGCGCACAGGTCACTTGGAAGGTTCTTTTGTGCCCTGTGTCCTTCCTGATGGATCTGTTTGTGCTCTGGGGCTTTATGGTTGTCCGTGAAGCTTCGGCTATCATCACTTGGGATCTGTTTGACCCTGTCAGGCCCTGGGCTGTGGGGATGAGTCCAGGGACGGGGAGACTCCTGCACACTGGATGAGCAAACAGCGTCTTCTCTCAGTAGAAGGAAGGTCTGGGCGTGGAGCCCAGGGGTGTGAACACGAAATAGTAAGCCTGCTTTGAAATTGTCCAGCCTGTTCCTCTCATTTAACAGATGGGGAAACTGAAGCTCAGCGAGGTTAAGTCACTTACCTAAGGTCACATAGTAAACATCAAAGGGTGAAGGTCATTTATTCATTTATCCATTAATACAATGGATGAACTTTGAGCCCTTGTCCCCAAGGAGCTCAGGGCAGACAGTTCATCACCAGAAGATTCCAGTGCGAGGAGGTACATGCTGTGACAGGGGCTTGTGTGGGGCTGGAGGTGGTTCAGGAGGTCTTGCTGGAGCAGGCGCTACTGGAGCTGAGTTTTGAAAAGGTCAGCAGGAGGGAGGTGTGAGGGGCACCGCTTGTGGCCGAGAGGGAGTGATGTGTGGGACACTGGGTGAATGGCCACAGAGGAGGAGATGCAGACGGCCTTGAAGACTCTGGAGCAGTGGAAGACATCAGTCCTGCACCCATGATCATTTTGTGGAAACCCTTTTTCATCCCTGTGGCTGTCTCTCCCATTGGACAGACCCAGGAGTCCAGAGACCTGTCTTCTAGGCTGTGGCCACCTAGTCACAGGTCTGTAAATCCTGGCGGAGGCCCCACATACACAGGCCTTGCTTGGGCACTGGGGAATGGGACAGAAAGTGCCAGGCTGCTGGTGGAGGCAGCCCCCCAGCCACCTAAGGTGAAAGCTCTCTGGGTGGCACACACAGGTGCAGAGGTGAAGAATTCTGGGCAGCAACCAAGACCTGGGGAGGGAAGGCTTCCTGGGAGGTGAGGCTGCGTTGCTCAGACAGACAGCAGTCTCCCAGGCAGAGACAACTAGCAGCCTGGGCAAGACCCAGCACACAAAACCAACTGCACACACCCCCACCACTCTGATCCCTGCACAGCCCTCACACCCTCTCTGACTCCTGCATGCCCCCCATACACACCCTGACCTCTGCATAGATCCCACACCTGCTCTGACCCCTCCGTGTATCCCCACACCTGCTCTGACCCCTGCACAGCCCCCAACACCTGCTCTGACTCTCCCATGCTCCTTCCCCTCCAGGCCTCAGCTTCTAACTCTAGGAGAGGAAGGGTCCCATGATTCCTCCAAACCCCCCTGGAGCCAGTAGTGCCCATGAGTGTGATCTGACCAGCAATGAGAAGGCCTGAGACTGGGGTGGAATTGTGTGATGAGGAGAAGGGTTCAATGCAGAGCCATCGGAGCAGTGAGGGGCCTGCCTGGGTGGCGAAAGTCTTTCCTTTATTTAGACAGGCTTGAGAGAAAATGAAAAATGAAAGATTGAAAAGGTAGAGACATCGCTTGGGGACAGAGGAGTCATTTTAAATTCTCTGCTGTTCTCAGAAAGCTGTCTTTGCATAATGCTACCAGCCAGCAGGCATATTTTCCATTTTTTTTCCTCCCATCTTTTTCTTCTGGTTCATCTTCAGTTGTCTGAAGTGTACGTCCAAAAAGAGAAGGTTGAAGGGAAAGGACTTAATAGAGTCATTGTCTCTGCAAGCTAAGGTGTTCCCGGTGCGAAAAGCACTTTGCTTCTGTCGGGAGGGAAGGAGCCGAATTCCAGCACCTGGCCCACCACCGATGCCCAGCACGGCCACGGCACGTCCGCCCACTCTGGGTCCCGGCATTCCCTTCTGAAAGGGGAGGGCTCTGTTGGATGGGCTCTGGGGGCCTGTAAACATCACAGCTAAATGCTGTAACAAACAGTTCCCAAATTTCAGGCACCTGACGCACCAACCTTATTTAGTTTATGTCTCATGATGTTCTCAGTGGAGGTGCCTTTCTGGGGCTCATTTGGGGACCCAGGCACTCCACCCATCTTGTGGCTCTGACCACCCTGTGACTCTGTCCCTTATATGGCCCTGACCACCTTGGGGCCCACCTGTCTTATGGCTCCTCCTGCCTCCATTCCTCAGTTTGCTACTCTGCTCTCAGCCTAGAGATGGGGGATGCGTTTATGGCCCATGTCTGTCATTCCCCGCCCCCGGCGTCCCATTGGCCAGGGGCTTGACCACGTGTTCACAACTCACTGCCAGGGAGGCTGGGGCTGCAGTCTGGCTATGCCCAGGAAGAAAGGAAATGGCTTCCCCAGACAGTCTCTGCAGCCAGAACCTTCTCCAGGTCGAGTGTTCCATGAGAGAAGATCAGGGAAGGCCCCTCGTGGAGGAGGCATGTGAGCAAACCTTGAGAGGCAGAGCAGGGCATGCTGCCGTGGAGAGCACAGGAGCTGGCACGGAGGGTGGCAGATGCCCAACTGAGCGCGGGGCTCTGGGGTGAGGGTCTGCACAGGCTTTGGTGCCTGGGAGACCAGGTCCAAGCTCAGCTCTGACCCACACTTAGTCTCTGTAAACCGAGACGGCCTGATCCCTTGAGTGAGAGGACAGAGCAACATTTGTGCACTGGCCTGGGCATGTATAGGTGGGCTATTGTCTGGGCACTTATTTTATTCCTGTTCTATAGATCTGTAAATCTGAGCTCAGAGAAGTAAAGTCTTGGCCAAAGGTCACACAGCAGGGGAGGGGTGGTGCCCAGACCCTGTCTCCTGACTGCCCACCCCCTCCAGAGGCATCTGGCTTCCTTCTTCCCTCCACCTGCCCTTCTTTCTGTTTCTCCTAAGGAGGCTCCAGCCAGTGCAGCACATCCCAGAGCCTCTTGAGGGCCCCTGGGCCTGGGGGAGGATTAGTTCCCTTCAGCAGGGTGTCCTGTCCCCACTGAGCAGACCTGGCGACCTAGTCCCCAGGGCCCAGGCCATGGGCAGGCACAGCCCACTGTGCCAGACCTGCTCGGACTCATCCACCATCCTCCCAGTTGCAATAAATGTGCTGAGGCCAGAGCCACTGTGAGTACATAGCCTGGCTAACTCGTCACTCCTTCCTCAGCCTTCCTGGGCGTGGTGACCAGGGCACTGGCAATCCAGATCCCTCTGTTCATGGGCATTTCCTCTCTGGCCAGGCTTGCGGCTCAGTCTCTCCCAGCACATCGCTTTTCCCCCACACCACATGCCCTTTCTGAAACAAGGAGGCAGAAGCTCTGGCTTCCAAAGGGGCTTACTCAGGCCCTGACTCGGCACCTACGCTCCAGCCACCATACCCACTGGCCCAGGTCTGAGCCATAAAGCCTTCAGACCCATGTGGCCCATGAATCCTAGCCTGGTGGCTGTGGAGGATGTCCAATGGCTGGGGGACTCTGGACTCACTCTGTGGTGTTGGTAATGGGTTCCATCCTGTTGTTGTTCAAGGCAGTGGCACAGCCACGGTCCACAGCCAGCCCTGGGCATGCAGGGCATACCCCAGAGGTCACCTGATGGAGGCCTTTGCTCCTCTCTGCAGCCCACCTCCTGCATGTCTCCTGGCTCTCTCCTCACAAGGGCCCTGGTGACCCTGGACAGAGGGGTTGAGCTCCTGAAGCCAGAAATCCTCCGATGAGAGAACTCTAAGCTGCACGGGTCTCTTCTCCAACTCCAATTTGCCCTAATTTTAATTTAATTCCCTTTAATCTTTAATGAAAAGTTGTAAAAGTAAATTATTTACCCGAGAGAGCCAAGTGCCTCCTCAGGAGCTGCTCATGACTGGAGGGTAATTACACATGTGGGTGTTGAGCAGTCTCCCTCCCTGGATGCTGGGAAGAGGCATTCTGGTTTGCGGACTAATTAGCTGCCTCAATAACTGTTAGACACTCATGCCATTTGGTGGACTGAGTGATGCTCCAGCTTCCCAGAGTGCGTGCCCTGACTGTGGCTGAGGGGGACAAAGAGCCTGTGCTCTGTCCCCATTCAGGTCCGGGCAGGTGTGACCATGGGGGTCTGGGGAGCCAAGCCTGCTGTGGCCCAGCCTTCAGGAGGCCATGCTCTGGGTCTGGGGGAGATGCTTTTACACCATGTCTGTGTCTGAGCCTTCTGGGCTCCAACACAGCTGACAGAAGGCCCCCGTCCCAGCAGTGAGGGGGGCTGCAGAGGTGGGGGACAGGCGGGGTGATGGGCAGCTGGTGGGGGGCACTGTGCGGTTTGAATCCCGCCTCCCCGGGCTGTGCACCACCTCTTTGCATGAGACCCTCGCTCGCTCACAGAACCGTCACCCGTATTCCTGGGCGTTATCCACACTTCTGACCTCGTTTCTAAACTGTCTCTCAATATACAGCGAAGTGACAAATAAAATGTCAAACACCTGGGCCAAGGGAACCCGTAGTTGGCATAGTTGCTCAAGGTTTGGAAGAGCAGTTGTGCAGGAGAGGCTGTGTGTGTGCACACTTTTGCACTTACCTGTGAGTGCGTGTGTGTGGTGGTGATTGTGGGGGCTAAGACACGGCTACCGAGGGCCAGCGTGGTACTCTAGGTTGGCACATATTTGGTTCTGAGCTTCCAACAGCTAAAGTGAAAAGGTCAGTTTCTTGGCTTTCATCAGTAAAGAGGGAAAACATGTCGGCTTGTGTGATTGTGTACCTAGCAACTAGCTACGTTGGCATTAGAGAAAGTTCACCAGCTTGTGGAAATTAGAGGGTTTTATACCGGATCCGCCTGTGCCATCCCTCACAGAACAGCTGGCCAGGTGTTGCTGAAGAGTAGGAAGGAAGACTGACAGCCTGGGAACCCTCAGTTTAACTCTCCCTCTCAAGTCTTGGCTATTTGTTCCCCCATATGAACTTGTTTTGCTTCATCTAGTAAGTGAAAAAGCTCCTTGATTAATTCTAAGGCCAAGCCTTGACTGAATCAAATTTGTCTCTAAAATTTAGGACCACCCAAGATTTATGTCAACTAGAAAAATGTGTGTGTCTTCTGAAGTTTAAAATTTAAATATGCTTTAGCTGAAGCAGGCTTGGTAGAGCCTTGAAAACCTGACTCATTTTCTTCCTAGGTCTTCAACTCATTTATCCCCACTGCATGGTTCTTAAGTCTTTATATCTCATTTTTTATCCCAAATGAGACATTTGCCTCTAAAGTTTACCTGTTTCTCATCATCACCCAAGGCAGGAGAGCGAAGCTGTGGGTTGAGGCAGGGGAAGACATCCTTGCGAGGATGTTGCGTCCTGGAGGAAAAATCATCCTTCAGCTACTGGCCTTGGGAGGCGTGTCCCGCAGGAGCAATGTGCAAACTGTCGGATAAGCCAGTTGGGCAAGAAAGCCACAGGCCATTCCTCTTTGCCACTGAAAAGTGATTTGGACATGACCCTGGGGCCTGTCCATATTTTAGGACATTTTAGATGTTTTCTTCCCTCCCCACCACCTAAGGGAGCCGGCAGTGCAGGCTCTGCCCAGGGGAAGCCCCACCCACCGTCTTCCACTTCTCCTCTCAGCCCCTCTGTCTGAGCCTGTGCATTGGGCCTGCAGCCCTGGACACACACATGCCAGAAACACATGCTCAGCACCACCCTAAATGGAGGAAACCAGTCTCTCCAAGACCCCATGTGGCCAGGCAGGTCTCTTGAGAAGTCCACTGTGGTTTAGAACCTCTGCTGTAGACTAACCCCAAGCCCCTGCATGTGGGGGCTATTCTCCTCCCACAGAGTGTTTGGCAAACATCTCCTGGGTGCCACACCCACCCATTCCGCAGACCAGACTAGAAGAAAGCTGAAGGTCCTCGGGGCCTGGTCTCCACCTGGCCCTTCTTCTTGGCTCCCTAACCTCTGCGTCCATCTGTCCATCCTGTCTCTTGCCCATGGCCATACTCTTGGTCTGTGGTTTGCTCAGAGTTTGGGTCCTGACTGTCTCTGGTGATCCCTGACATGCCTGGCCCCTGACTCTGAAAATTGTACTCTGCCATGCTCGAGGGGAGAGATTTCCAGCATGAATCCCAGCCCTCTGTCAGGCCCCAGGCTCCAAAGTGAGGCAAACTCCTACACAATAGAGGTTAAGGGCTTGGGGTTCCAGAGGGTTCTCCTGGCTTATGGATGAAACAAGCAAAGAAGACTGCACAATAGGACCATTCCAGACACCTGACCCAGCAGTAGGGGTGCAGGGGATCCTGTCTGCCCGGGGGACAGTGGGCACTGGGCAGTATGGCAAGGCATGGTTAAATTAAGAAAATGCAAGTGAAAGCCACAGTGAGATGCCACTTCACCGTCGCAAGGATGGCTAGAACCAAAAAGACAGACGATAAGAAGTAGAAGGTATGGAGAAATCACAACCTTCATGCAGGCTTGGTGGGAATGCGAAATGGTGCAGCCACTGTGGAAAACAGTCTGGCAGTTCCTGCAGCAGTTCACAGAGCCTGCCGTTTGACCCAGCAGTTCCGCTCTCAGGTGTACACCCAAGAGAAATGAAAACGTGTGTCCACACAAAATCTCATCCATGAATGCTCACAGCAGCATTACTCCCAGTAGCCAAGTGAGGCACGATGAACACCATGTGCTGTATCCGTGCACTGGAATATCATTCCGTCACGGAAAGACGTGAGCAGTGACACAGGCCGCGGCATGGGTGAACCTTGAAATGTCGTGCTAAGTGGAAGGAGCCAGTCACAGAAGACCACACACCATGTGGTTCTGTTCATGTGCAGGTCAGAGTGGGGAATGGGTGGAGCTGGAAAGCAGGTGAGCAGCTGCCTGGCTGGAGCGGGGAGGACCTGGGAGGGAGGGTGTGATGGCTGAAGGGCACAGGGTTTCTTTTTGAGGTGATGAAAATGTTCTAAAACTGACTGCGGTTGCACGTATCTGTGGATATGCTAAAAACCATTGAACTGTACACATTCAATGGGTGAGTTGTGTGGTCTGTGAATTATATCTCAATAAAGCTGCTGGAAAAAAATGACCAACACAGACCAACTCTGCAGGCCAGGGTTCCAGGGAAGCTCAGCACTTGCTGTCCTGCACCTCAGTGTCTTCACCTGTTAAGGGGGACAAGGATAGTGCCCGCCTAACAGGGTTGTTCCAGGGACAGGTTGTTACCAGCCAGAGTAGTCACAGTGAGGAGTGCCATGCCCTGGAGCAGGCTGGAGGGAGGGGGAGACCCCTTTCCTATGTTCCCCACCCTTCTCCTGGGGCTCCTTGGAGTCACAGAAACCTCTGGCTGGAACCCCTGGAGCTGCAGAGTGAAATGCGCATGGCAGCTGCCCAGGGCCAGGTCTCTCTCTTGGCATCCTGTCTCACCCAGCTCCCTCCTGGCACCCCTCACTAAATGCAGCAGAATGCGGTAGAAGCAGCGTTTGGCAGAGCCAGTGCAGGAGGCCTAAATTAGCCCCATGTCTGCCCTCGGTAGGCTGAGTCCTGAGCAGGTCAGGACAGCGAGAGATGGGAACAGGCTGAAGAGCAGGCCCTGGCCCCAGAAGCAGGACTGCAGCCCCCATGGCTCTTCCAAGAATGGCGTCGATGGCTCTGAGTCAGGCATCTGTCCTCCAGGAGCACCCGAAGCTTACTGCCTCCCCACTGAGTACATCATGTGGGACATCCCCTTGGGTCTCCCTCCCCTCGCCCGAGACTCTCCAGGACCAGGCCCTCAGCCTGCTGCCACGCGGTCCACATCACTCGGTGTCATTACACAAACATGGCAAAGCTGCACCTGTGCTCTCTGCCCTCCTAGGAGGCCATGAGATGCGGCTGCCTAGCTAGTGGGGGCACGTGAGACACACCTTACCTCCCAGGGCCTTGGGTCTCTCCCTGCCTGGGGTGCACACATGCCCGCATTCTCTCAGTCCCCACAGTGGCGGCCCTTGGCCCAGAGCAGCCTGGCTGGTGCTTCCCTTCTCCTTGTGCCCTGGCAGGGGGGCCCCGCAGAGTGGGCCCCAGTGAGCCCTTCCTCATCCCGCCTCTGTTTATAGCCTGTGTTCCTGCCAGAGCCTGTCCACGTGCCGCAGCATGAGCGTGGCAGTGATTTCAGGAGGAGTTCTGGGCCAGACACAATTAAGTCCGTGACTCTGGCTGGTATTAAATGTGAAGCAGAAGCGGGGCTGGGGGTGGGAGGGAAAAGATGGGCCATGGCTGATTTAATGCTTTGAGAAATAAGGCTGATCCGCTCCCAGGAGATTTCTTATAACACGAGATTCTCCTATATAAATAATCTCCAGGAAAGCACGGTTCTGGGTGGGGAGCCCAGAGCAGGGCGTGGCAGGGGGTTCTAAAATCCTCTATTCAGAAGGCACTTCTGGGACACAGCTCTGATCCCCTCATGTCATGGATGGCATGTAGGGGGACAGACTGAGGCAGGGCTCAGCCGGCAGGTAGTTTTGCTAGGGTTCAAACGTGGGCACCCAACCTCATACCCCATCACTCATTCCTCCATTCATTCGTTCAGCAGATGTGAAATAAAGCAAGTGTCTGCCTGTGCTTGCTAGTTCTGCATACTGGGGACACCAGGGGGAATAAGACAGGCAAGTGCCAGTTTTCCTGGAGTTTCCTGGGAAGGAGAAGCACAGTTAATAATTGAACAAATGGATAAACGTGGTAGCTCCAGATAAGATGTTGAGGGCCATGGGAAAATGTAAGGGAGTGGCAGAGCGATTGGTAGGGGCAGAGAGGAGGAGAGGGCCAAGGTGTGACCATCAGGAAGGAGCTGGCCAGCTGGCAAGGGCAGAGGGTGCAAAGGCCCTGGAGCAGGAATGACATGCTGGAGGGACACCCAGGGGCAGTACGGGAAGGAAAACACCCCAGTACTGGAGGGGAACCGGCTCCAGGCCATGCAGGCTGCGGAGACCACATGGGGTCAGGATTTGATCAGGACTCCCTTTTATTCTGATCGTAAAGGGAAGCCATGGCCCAGGCAGGGGCCAGCAAGGAAGTGACACATCTGCTAGCGTTTTCATACCACCTCCATGGCTGTGTGCGGGAGGGGTCGGACTGGGGGGGTGTGGGTGCAGGGAGGCCCTGAAGGAGGCAGCAGGCAAGGGCAGGTGGGTGGAGGCAGAGGAAAGGACCAGTTGCACTGAGCACTGGACATATCTGCGGCCAGGGCTGGGGGTCCAGGCAGAGGGGACTCAACCTGATCTGCCACCAGCGGTGGAGCCACTCTGTAGGGGGAAGTTGGGGGAGAGGGGCTCAGGAGAAAGCAGAAGGTCCCATTTGGCCAAGTGAAGCGTGAGACACCTGTCAGATGCCTGGGCAGAGATGTCAGGGTTGCCCGGAGGAATGTAAGTGGCAGCGCAGGGCCTCTCAGATGCTTGTGAAATAGATGAATGACGTGCTCCCCGCCTGGGCTGTGCTGGAGCTCAGAAGCTGGGGGCGGGCAGCAACTGACGTTCCCCGAGCACCTCTCTGTCTGGCCCTTTCACGGAGGGTCTGACACTCACCCACAACCTTGTGAGGGAGGTGCTGCCGTTCCAGATGAGGAAACTGAGGCTGCAGGAGTGTGAGCACCTTGCTGGAGACTGCTCGGCTGCCAGGCCACACCTGCCTGCCTTTGGGCTGGGTCCCCACTGGGGCAGGGCCTCTGAGCACATGGGGCCTTGGTGTCCCCTACCCCACTGGTATGGGGCTCTAACAAGTGACCACAAACCTAGTGGCCTAAAACAACACAAATTTCCTACCTTACCATCTGGAGGCCAGAGTCTGAAAGGGGCTGCCTTCCTCCCAGGGGCTCCGGGGAGGACCTGCTTCCTTGTGGAGGCGCCTCACTCCTTGGCCTTCCTCCGTCTTCAGGCAGCAGCGGAGCACCTTCCACCCTGTCTCTGCCCCTGTTGTCACCTCACCTGCTCTGGCTCTGGCTCTGTCTCCTGCCCCCCTCTTGCACTTGTAAGGACCTTGTGATGACATTGGGGCCACCTGATGCTCTCCCCACCTCAAGGTCCTTCCTTAATTTCATTACATCTGCCAAGTCCCTTTTGCCATGTGAGGGGATACAGTCACAGGTTTGGGGGGTGTTATTCTGTCTACTATGCCACCCCCTCTGGTTGGAAAGAGGAATCAGGAAGTTCAGGAAGCTTTTCAGGCCAAGTTTTGACCCTCAGGCATTCTGTCTCTCATGACTCCCTGCGTTCCTGCGGGTCCAGGGTTCCCTCATGAGGTTGCCTCTGCCTGGAGGTCGAGAAGTGGGTCCAGGCTGGGATCAGCAGTCACTTTCCCTCCCTGGGCTGTCCAGGCACAGAGGCTTACCGTGTGCTCAGAGCCTGTGGGTCCGTGTTCATCATGGTCAGCATGGGCAGATGCCATCTGCATGGCATGTGGCTCGGGAGAGGCTGAAAGGACGTGTCCCTGCTGCATCTGTCCTCTCACTGCATCCTGCTCAGAGCTCCTTCTGCACTCAGTCACACTGTGGGTGAGGAAGGGCCCAGAGAAGCTGTGTAGGTACAGAGTGTCCCTGTTCTAGGTTCTGGTCTTGTCTGGCTACTCCTGCAGATCTTCCACCCACTGGGGTGACTGTGGTGAGGTTGAGGGTTGCCTCCCAAAGCCCCACCTGATGTGGTTCCAGTCTTATCCTGTCTAGAGATGAGGAAACTGAGGCTCAGAGGAGTGGGGAGTCGTGGAGAAATGACTCAAACCCAAGACAGTCGAATCAGGAGCCTGGAGCCCAGAGCCAGTGCTACTATCCGCTCCACTCTGCTGCCTCCAAAACAGGCATGAATCCGCCCCATCCCAGCTGGGAGAGGGGAAGGGAGGCTGGAGCATCTTATGGCTGGTCACTGCCAAGAGGCCGGCCTCATTGGCTGGACCAGGAGATGGAGGATGACAGGGAGCCTGAAGGGACCAGGCCTGGTGCTCACCTAGCGATGGTTGGGAAGCAGGCTGTCTGCTCTGTCCCCATGGGGTCTGCCCTGGGAGCTCAGATGGGCTGGTTGCTGGGGGAGCCAAGGAGGAGCCAGCCTGCAAGGCCCCAGGGCCAGGCTGACCTCCTAGCAGAGCCCTTGCTTTTTTACGTGTGGTTCTTAGTCCTCAGTGGCAATTTAGAAACTGCTCCAAAACAGCTTGTCTTTAAGGCATTTGTCCCATTGTTTATCCCTAGCTGAGACCTGACAGGGTGCAGCCCGAGCTTCTCTCTGGTTCCTGCTGCTCCATACAGCCTTACTCAGCAGGGCGTCCACGCCAGAGAGGGCCCTACAGAAATGAGGCCACTTTCTCCCTCCCCCCAGAATGGGACAGAAGTGAATTTCCAGCAGTGGATGTGTTAGGACATTAGCACTGATGGGGTTACAGGTCCTACCTGAGCACAGCCCTGCTGTGTGGTTATATGTTCTCAGTCCAGGGCAGCTGTAATCATCATCATCATCATCACTATTACCGTTAGATTCATTTTCACCATATTTCCTAAACAGCACCCCAGGATCCCAGGAGAGGCAGGTAATGGCATCCTTTTAAATTCAGGAAGCTTAATACTTTCCAAAAAAAAAAAAAAAAAAAAAAAACCAGACCTGTGCTCCACCCTACTATGGGATCTGCGATGCCAGAGCTGCCGGAGCTGCCCCGACTGAGGAGGGAGGAAGAAAACAGCTGCTTTTTGAGCACAGGACTTCATGAATCTGGCAGGAGGTCACTGTGGGGGTCAGGCACTGGGGTGGCATGACCTACCGTCCCAATGTGCCTGGCACTGAGGATTTCCTGGGATGCAGGACTTTCAGTGCTAAAACCAGGACAGCCCCAGGCAAACTGGGTTGGTTAGTCACCCTAAGACTGTGGACACAGCAGAGAGCAGGGCAGATATAGCCAGCCCTTCTAGAGCATGGCCTTCCTTCTGCGGTTACAGCCACACATGGCAGCCCATGGCACGAGCGCTCTCCCTGGACCAGGGCAGGGACTGCCTGGCCAGGTCCTCTCTGCTCCCTACCCCCTGCCCTAACCTAGGAGGTTGGGATCATTATCCTAGTTTTGAAGATTAGATAAAGGAGGCTCAGCTTGGCAGAGGGCCTCTCCCTGGATGAGCAATGGTCAGAGGCTCAGCTGAGACCCCAGCCTGGCCTCTTGTGAGGCCAGGGTTTCTCTGTGTCCATAACCCCAGCTGCCCTGGCTTGACCTCAGGGCCACAAGTCCCTGTCCTCCTCCTAGAGAGAAAATGGCAAGGAAAGATTCCACCCAGAGTGTTCATAGGGAGAGCTGGCTCTGTGCCTTCAGCAGCCTTGTCCTCCCTGGGGGCCGTGCCAAGCTGGGGCTAGGGAAGGGTTAAACTCCAGGCCAGGGGCAGCACTGCACATGAGCCCACAGACCAGTCCTTAGCGGCCCCAGCAGCCCACACAGTTCTCTGCAAAAAAAAAAAAAAAAAAAAAAAGAGCAGAGAGGTAATGAGCCAGCCACCCTTCACTGATTTTGCTCATAATCGTATCTTTCCTTTAATGGAACCAGCAACCGAGGCCAAGTCGACACCTGCTCTCTTCATCTTCCCCCATTTTATTCAAGAGGTTCAGACCAGGCTTGGTTCGGTTCACTGTTCAGGAAACATTGGCCGAACTCCGGCCTGGGTGGGGCAGAGCAGTGATGGGTGCCTCTCTGTGTCAGGCCACACACCTGTCACAGACAGGAAACCAAGGCTTGGGATGGAAGCCGCTGTCCTGCCAGCACTGGGCCTCAAAATGAGAGTCCCTTGGATGCTTGCTATGCATTAAGAAGGGAATGAAATGATACTGTGACTGAGCTCTTCTAGGGGGATGTTTCTAGAACCAGAGCATGTATCTCTCACATGTACTCTGGCCCTCAGAGCTGTGTAGCACAGCAGTTATGTCATCTCATCACAACTGTTATCACTGGCATCAGTTCCATTTTACAGATAAAGAAACTGAGGCTCAAGAGGGGTAGTGACATGCCTGAGGCCCCCCAGATAGAAGTGACCAAGCTCAGGTCCCTCTGATCCTAGCTCCTGGGCACAGCAGAACAGAGCAGCTAGGAGAAAGAAGAGCCCACCTTCCTGCTGACCGCTATGTGCCAGGCACCATAGGAAGTGCTCACGTCCACTGCAGATAGAGCAGGGGGCAGGGACCCAGGGCCTCCAGGCTTAACCCAGCCTGGTAAGACTCAGTGGTCCTGCACATCCAAAAATGTAAGATATAGCAAAAGCTTGGCTTAAGGGCAAATCACAGCCTTAAGGACAGGATTGGAATAGGGAAAGGTGTCTTTTCCTCCAGAAAGGCCACCCTGATGCCATTCCCACACTTGCATTGAGTACAGGCCCCTCTCCTGGGCCCCAAAGTGAGCACTTCTTGCTGCTCTGTCATGCAGTGTCTCAGCATGGCCCAGCTCTTGGCTGGCTTCTCTTTCTCTCACTGGATTGTGAGCTCTCAGCACTGGGACTTGTTCCTTCTCTGTGTTCCGCACTGTGCCAGCTGCAGGTGCCAGCAGGGGGCAGGGGCCTGGCAGTAAGCGCTTAAATGACTAAACGCTGTGGAGGGGTTCCTGCAGCCACTCCAAGCCAGCTGGGGGGCACTGGGCATGGAGGGGGCTTCTCCACCTGGGGATGGGGAGGATGTGGCTGGGTGCAGAGTGGGGCCAGCCTCCCTAGGGGGCAGTGTGACATGTCAGCCACTTTTAGAGTCCCACTCATTCCACCCTGAGGTGCTATCCTAGGAACATAAGCTCAGAATTTAGACAACGCTCAATATAAAAACGTGTACATCAGAGTTATTTATATACTAAAAAAGTGGACACAAGCTAAATGTGAGTGGGTGACTAAATCACGGTTTATTCCTTTAATGGAATCTTCTGCCGCCTTTAAAAAACCCTCTTGCAAAACTTACAACATGTGGGCTATGCCTGAGAAAGCAGATGCAGAATTGTCCCTCAGCTACGACAGCCACGTCAATAATACAGAGAGAAGGCAAGAAGGAAATATGCTCCCTGATGCCAGGAACGGTTGTGGTGGTGGGGCTGGAATTACGTGGGATTCTTAAAAATTATTTTTATTTGTAGGATCTTTCCAAGTTTTTTCTATAATGTTTTGTAAAAGCTTATAATCTTAAAGAAACAAAATGTAGGGGAGGCTTGATCAAGGAAAGCTTTGGTGGAGAAGCAGACTTGTCAACGGGTCTTGGGTGTGCAGATATACCCCGGCCCCAGCTCCTGGCCAGAGCCCAGCCACAGGTGCTCTGACTCGCTCTGCCTCTGTCTCTCTGTATCCCTCCCCCCCACTTATTCACCCCCTCCCCCTCCCCTCTCCTCCTCTTCCCCCTCCCCCTCTCCACTCTTCTCCCTCCCTCTCTCCCCCTTTCCCTCCCCACCCACCAACTCCCTGGAGCCCAGGATATTCCCGCAGGAAGGTCAACTGAGGAGATGCAAATACTCCCAGAGGTCATCGTCCTGCTTTGGAGGGAGGGTTTGCTTGGCTGTTCCAAGGCCAGCTACTCTCTCTTTCCTCCTAAGCTATGCCTTCCAGGACCCCCGTGAGGTGGAGGGGCTCACCTCTACCCCTGTACAGCCCTGGAAGCCACTTCTCAGATTCCCTGCCATGCCCCCTCCACCCTAGGAGGCTGGTGAGTCAGACTCAGAGTCAGACACACTCAGAAACCTCCTCCCTAATGGCACAGACCAGTGTTCTAATCTCCCGTTTATCATTGACCTCATCACAAACCATGCATTAAGGACATGGCAGACACTAATTGCATAAGAATTGCGTTAGCTTAAATCTCTCTCACACATACTTTGGAGAACACTGATGTTCCAGGCATCCTTCTTACTGCACCGCGTTTGTAAGGTTGCTTATGGTCTACCAGGCCCTGCAGCCTCCCTGTGAACCAGGGCTTCTGGGGCCTGCCTGGCAGGTAGAAACTGAGGCAGAGAGGCTCTAAGCCAGGACTCACTGGAAACCAGGAGAGTGACCCTAAAACAGACACTTGTTCTCTCTCAGTTCTGGAGGCTGGAAGTCTGACATGAAGGTGCAGCAGGGCTCTGGAAGGCTGTAGGGTGGCTCCTTCCTGCCTCGTCCAGCTCCTGGTGGCTCCAGGGGTCCTTGGCTTGTGGCCATATCACTTCAGGCTCTGCCTCGATCTTCCCGTGGCCTCTCACCACACGTCTGTGTTTTCTCCTCTTATTTTCCTCATAAGGATACTTGCCATTTGCTATAGGGCCCACCCTAATCCAGGATGCTCTTTTATCAAGACCTTTAACTTAGTTACATCTGCAAAGACCCTTTTCCCCAATAAGCTCACATTTACACATATCTCTCGGGGGGTTACCATCTGACCCACCACACAGACCATCAGCTTGTTTCCCTGGGAGGGAGCCCACCCACTCTCAGCCCCACCGCCCAGCCTCAGGCCCCTTGCCTGCTGCTGCCTGGGTTAGTGGGTGACCTCCCTGTCTACAACTGCAAGCCCCCGGGGTCTGTGAGTGAGGGAAGAACAGAGGGACGGGATAAATGCTTCCTGCACCTAGCAAGGATTCCTGGATTTCGGGCCCATGCCGCTCCCCGTGAGCACCTGCTCTTTGCCAGGCTCTGTGTTGGCACCCTGGACAGAGCAGGTGAGGAAGACAAACGGCAACTTCCCAGGGGTTGCTGGAGGGAGCAAGTAATAAGGTGCCACCACCAGGAGTGTGAGATGGGAAAGGGACCCTGGGCCTGCCTGTGCTCCGCAGCATGCCTGGCCTGGGTGCTTAGGAGCCTGTGGAGGCCCCTTCCATGTCACCCCTGCAGTTTCTGAGTCTCTCACCTGGGCAGGAGCCCCTGACTCACTGGAGCCTGTGGCTAGAGCTGGGCCCCTTCTAGATGGCTGTGGCAGGAGCATCCAGGAAGCCCTCCCAGACCCCAAATGGACCCGGGAGCACAGACAGCCCTTCCTGTGGGATGTAGACCCCCTGAGTTATAGCTATGCCCCTCCATGCCTGTCTCTGCCAGACTGCCCTACAGGAGACCAGGGACTGGTCACGCATCTGCGTCCCCAGTGCCCAGGCTGGCATGGAGTGGGTGGCAGCCTTGAAGAGGGAGGGAGGAAAGGAAGAAATGAATCAGTGAGCTAGCGGGGGAGGCCAGCTGGGCCGTGCAGGCCAGCCCTTGACTGTCTCGTGTGCCTTTCAGATGTGCTAGTGGATGGACAGCTGTGTGACCGTGAGGAAGCAGCGGCCTGCCAGGTGGGTGACCCAGTGCGCCTGGAGGTGCGGCTGACCAACCGGAGCCCGTGCAGCGTGGGGCCCTTCGCCCTCACTGTGGTCCCCTTCCAGGACCACCAGAACGGCGTGCACAACTACGACCTGCAGGACACCATCTCCTTCGTGGGCTCCAGCACCTTCTACCTGGATGAGGTACGTGGCGGTGTACGGGGTGGCCTTGGAGCCTCCAGCCGTGCACTGCCCAGGGTTTCACAGTCATTGGCCACGTACGTCCCCAGGCAGCAGGCTTCGGAGTCTATATGCGTCAGCAATGCAGAGGCTCTGCTGTCATGTGTGCCAACACTGCATCTGCCCAACTCGCTGTGAGCTTAGGCACCTTCACCTTTTTGTACCCCCGACTCCTGGCTGATGAGACTGGGGTGATAATCCCCCTCCCCTGAGGATTGCTGAAGGTGGTAAAACTCACAGATGGTGGGGGCTGTGCCCAGGACAGAGCTGCTCAGCGGGTCAGACCCTGCTGCACGGCCTCATGGTATCACCATCACCTGCCCCACAGCAGCCACTCCTCCTGCTCAGACGGTGCTGCTCGCCCAGCCCCAGGGACTGACGAAGCGCACAGAGTGCAGGCCCCACGTCCAGGCAGGTCCACAGGGCTCCTGGTGTCTTTGCGGGCCCCGTGCTGCTGGTCTAGGCTAACACCTCTTCCTCCTTTTGCTCAGGTACAGCCGTCAGGCCAGTCGGCCTGCCTCGGGGCCCTCCTCTTCCTCTACACGGGCGACTTCTTCCTCCACATCCGGTTCCATGAGGACAGCACAAGCAAGGAGCTGCCACCTTCGTGGTTCTGCCTGCCCAGCGTGCACGTGCGTGCCCTGGAGGCACAGGCCTGAGCCTGCCCTTGGTCCCTGTTCCTGACCCAGCCCGGCCCCTACCTACTCTTGTAATGGGCAAGGTCTTCCCTGCAGCTCCTGTCTCCTCCTCACCCACCTGCCCCGCCCAGCCCTCTCCTCCCCTTTCTTGTGCAGCATCTGTCCTGGGCTGAGCAGGACCTGCAGACACGGCAGCCCCACCCCCTTACCCCGCTGTTCACCCGGCCCCCCGACAAAGGCTGTAGCTGACTAAACCCCAGAGGATGGCACCCACCCAGCCCAGGTCCATGGGCCCCTCCACCTGCTCCCATGACCTGGGGACCCCAGCCCTGCTCTGCTGCTCTCACCCCTTTGGCTGTAGGAAGAAAAGGTGAGCACAAGGGTGGGCCGAGCCCAGTGGGCCTGGGGAGCCTGCCTCCCTGCCTCCCTTGGCCCTTGGAATGCCCTGAGGGATTGTTCTTTTTCTAGAGGCTCCTGTGGGCAGCCCAGGCAGGAGAGATGGCACTGTGGGTGGTTGTGGGTGGATGATACCAAGAGGGGCCATCTGCCCACTGCAGGCAAATGTCCAGGCCTGTGCAGGGTGTTCTGAAGCCCAGGGATGTTTGCGCTCTCACCCCGGGCTGGGCTGTGGATGCCGTGGCCTGTGTCTGTTTCTGTACCGAATACTTCAATAAAAGGCCTGACTCCCTCCGCCACCGCTCCCCTGCATCTGCCTAACCAGTGTGCTCTGGGGGCCACCCCCGCCTGGTCAGCAGAGGCCAGATCTGGGAAGGGATGGGGTCTTATCTAGAGTTCCCCCATAAACAAGATGGAAATGTGGGCCCAGGCAGTTTGTCTGAGAGGTGGAGGGGCCTCCACAGGGGATTAACCAGTAAATGGAGCATTGCTGAGCTGCTACCACAGTGGGCAACTAGCCCTGAACTCCCCAGGGAAACTTGGGAGAAGAATGAAAACACATACCCCAGAATCATCCCACAGGGTGAGTGCTGGGGTCTGTATATGCCAACCCCCGAGAGTTACAGCGTGGGGGCTCCTTCCTGTTTGTGGTCAATCCTGGCACTGTAGCCTGACGCCTGCAAGGGTGGCTCAGAGCTCCTCGGTGCCCAGCAAGCATCAATAGCCCTCAGGCCCCAGTGGACACCAGCGTTGTCAGGAGCCTCTGGACACTGAAAGCCCCCAGGAATACTGGGGTCAGGTCTGGGGCTTACCCAAGGCCACTTGGCCAAACAAGAAGAACCTGGAAGGGGCTGCCCTGGCCTCCCGTAGGGCAGCGTGTCATCTTGGCCTCAGGAGCCAGCGGGGGGGCATGGGGGAACTTCCCAAGGGCCTGAAACTCCAGGCCTTTGCCTCTCTGGGGAGAGTAGGGTCACTCTGCAGCCTTTGGGCCCAGGGAATGGGTTTCTTGGCTGCCCTTCTGTGGCCTCCTCTTGTCACCTGGCAGATGGTGAGGGTGCATTGCCATGCCGTGTGGGCAAGGGTTATGTGGGGTGCGGGAGCCCAGCTGCCCCCGCTCCGGTCTCTCAAGCACATTCATCATCCGCCCACTGCTCAAGACTCCACGGGGAAAGCAACCAGGGAAGGTCATCTGCAGTAGGGGCTGGGGACCCCCCTGTAGTGCCCTCTCCTCCAGGACAAGTCTGAGCAGGGGTGGCCTGGCCACTTGGACTGTTTGTAAACAGAAACAATATCTGTGTACATCAACACGGACAGATCCCCAGATTATGCTGTTGAGTGAAACAGCACATTTCAGAGTAATGGGTGCAGCCCAACCCACTCGTGTGAACGATGTCCCCCTAACTGTGCATTTTCTATGTATTGGAATATGTCTATAGAAACATGTTTAAAACATGGAAAGGATACGTACCTCTCTTAGAATTGTGACCTTGACTGGGATTGCAAGTGACACCTCATCTGGTGTCAGAATGAGGTCAAGGGGGACTTTGGTAATGGTTTACTTTCTTTTCAAATGTACAATAGATTGATAAAAATATAGGTATAGGTATAGGTAAAGATACAGATACAGATGTGGATACATATACAGATATAGATACAGACCTAGAATACAAACCTATATTGTACAAATACAATACAGATATAAATACAAACCTAGAACAGCTAATATGGAAAACTCTGGCAGTATTTGATTCTGAGTGGCAAGCATATTGATGATTATAATTCCCTTTTTAGGTTTTCCAAAAACCTAAACCTGTATTTTTTCAGTTTCCAAAAACACAAAAAATACGACAGTTACCAGAGAAGATGCTGAATGCCACTAGAGAGGAGTCACAGGGGCAGGAGGCAAGATTGTCTTCTGGAAGGAGAGAGTGTTAGAAATAACCCAGGCACCTGGGAAAATGACCCAGATAAGGTCTGGCTGTGATGCCCCCAGGCCCTTCCCATGCCTGGGGCACCCTTTCTGTCCTGGTGGAGAAGGTGACCTGGAGTCAGGGCAAGGGAGGCCCTGGATGTGCTGTGAGCACTCACAGCTTTGTCGTGGGGATGTGGGGAGCCAGGGAACCATTCTGAGCAGGGGTGCTGTTTGCTGGCATTCCTGCGGCTGAATCATTCTGGCCATGGAGCTGTGTTAGTGTGCGGCGCCTGAGACAGAGGACCTGGGACAGGTGTCACAGTGACAGCGCAGTGTCTTCTTGGTTCTTCCAGGGGCCCATGCTGTCAGCTCCTCAGAAGTCCTACAGCTGGTACTTCCTTAGGCCCCTGGTGTATCTAGAAACCTCTTTTCTCCTGAGGGCCAGAGGAAGCTAAGCCAGGAATAGACCGTGTCCATTTCACTTCACCAGCTGAATGGGTTGGTTTTGCCCTTCTGATACTTGTTCCCTGTGGGCAGGACAAGCCTGAAATGCCCCTGTAATCACCCAACCATCACTCTCTGTCATCTGAAATTCACAAGGAAGAGCAAGGATTCAGAGGAAGATGTCTGAGAAGCTGAATTCCAGCTCAGCCACTTGTCAACTCTGTGACCTCAGACAAGTTACTTTAAGCCTTGATTTTTTTCATCTAAATAAATGCAGATAAAAGTACTTGTTTCCTGGGTACTTTCAAAATTAATAGCTTGATTTAGTCTCCTTAATTTACCTAGCACATGATAGCAACTTCTCAACAAATACTGGTTCTCTTATCTTAGCCTTCCCATTGCCTTTCTTTTTAATGCCAACCATATGTCATGTACCTGAAATTCCAACATTCTCCTGGACCCTCAACATGTGACATTGCTGTGCCCCATTGGCCCCCTGCATAGGTTAATTCACTAGGTAACATGAAGTAGTATAAGGCAGACGTTTCTAACACAAATGCTTAAATGGGAAAGAGTCTGCATAATGAAGGAGTGAGTTCTTTGTCACTAGAGGTTTTTAAGCAAAGGCTGGACTCGTAGATGGTTTCAAAAAATTTAAGCATCATATGGGGCCTCTGAGCCTGCCAGCCCAGAAAACCACTGTCATTATGACATCTTAAGAGCCAGCCATGGTTCCAGTAGGCAGGAAAGAGAGAGTGCAATTGTGTGTAGCCACCTGGTTCCTGGGGTCTCCAAACTATGTCTTAAGGGATTAAGACAATAAATACAGATCAAAAAAAAAGGTCTCAGCGTGAGGGACTACAGACCCAGAGCAGGGGTCCAGAATAAGCCTCTTACTGAAAACAACTAAAAAGCCTCTCAGTGAAAACAACTACAAAACATGTTTATAAGTACATCTGTGAGCCGCCAAGAAAGTAGGAAATACTCAGCCCAGTACCTGCATGTAGGCAAAATCCAAGGAGGTGAAGTGTGCACGGATGCCAAATTTCACTTTGAGGGTTTTTGCCAAAATGGGAGCATCAATTTTTGCAGCCTTACAAAACTGGATGAAAGAAGAAAAAGTACAGGACTCACTCCAGGTGGGGAATCTAATAAGAGACTGCTCCCCATTAATTTGGGGGCCAAAGGATTACATCGTTAGCAAAGGGTGAACTAAAAATAATCCTCTTCACACCCTACTTGGAGAGTGGAATAAAACTGCCCTGTCTTGACCCTTTGATTGCAACCTAAATTGGCCCTCTCATGAATTTGCAGTCTCAAATGCACTCCCTAAATGCCTCTCCCAAACCTCAAGTTATTAATTTCAAAGTGGTCCTAGACAGATAGCACCTGATCACACATAAATGTAGCAGACATCTTACAGAAGTAAACACATCCTTTGTGGAGAAATCCACTTTTATCCCAAACCTACAAGGATTTCTACAAAGAACATAAATAATTCAGAGTTTATAAACAAAGAAAGTCATTAAATACACAAAGAAACAATGCATCATGAGGGAGAGCCAGAATATAAAAAATGAGAAGCAGGCTTGAAAAAGAACCAGATATTGGGCTTATCGGACATAGACCATAGAACAAATATGCTTAATATGTTCTAAGAAATTAAAAAGATTAAAATGGATAAAGAGCTAGAACATCATGAAAGAATCAAACTCAGGACTTCTATAACTGAAAATAAATTGAAATAAAATATTTAATGAATAGGTTGAAGAGCAGATTAAACCCATTTCAAGAATTAGTGAATGAAAGATAGAACTGAAGATGTTATAAAAATGCATCCCAGAAAATGTGAAAAAGACTTAAGAAAACATGGAGGACAAAGTGAGAAGCTCTCATGTATATCTAACTAGAGTTCCCAGAGGAAAAGATAAAGAAAATGGAGGAAAGGCGGTATTTGAAGAAATAATGACTGAGGACTTCTCAGAACTGATAAGGACAAAAATCTACAGATTCAAGAAGCCCAACAAATTCCAAATAGCATAACATTTAAAATACAAAATTGACACATCATAATGCAATTTCAGAAGAAATTGCTCCAAAGGGATTATCTTAAAAGGATCTAGAAAGACAAGACAAATTACTTTCAAAGAAGTGGCTATTGATTGACAGCTGACTTCTCACCTGCAACAATGGAGTCCAGAAGTTAATGAGATAATACCTGAGAATGTACTGAGTAACAAAAATACTATTCAATAGTTGGAACAATGACATTTTCATATAAACAAAAATAGAATTTTCCACCACCAAAATTTCATTAAAGGGAATTTGAAAGAATGAACTATAAGCAGAAGGAAATTGATACCAGATGGAATGTCAGAGATGCAGGAAAGATGGGAGAACAAATTAAGTGATACATATGTGGGTAAATATAAACAAGTATTTACAGTATAAATAATTGTGAGTTATGGAGTTATAATAACATATATAGCAAAATAACAAATGATGATGGGATGATTAGAATTAAAGTATTATAAGGCCATTTGATTTCAATTTCAAAGGCTCAAGGGAAAGGTAAAGATGTTGATAACTTAGACTTGGGCTTTGGTGCTTTAATTATTTGTGGAAGTTTAAATTTCTGGGATAACCAATAGGAAAATAGCATGAACAACCAATAAATTAGTGAATTTCAAAAATTAGAATAAGGGAAACTAATCAACCAGCCTAAAAGAAAACAAGAAATGAAAGAAAAGGAACTATTCCTTCCCTTTGAGATACATAGATATGTATTTAAAACTTCCTTACAAAGGTCTTTAAAGTAGATATTATACCCATATTACAGAAAAAATGAGGCACAAAGCAGTTACAATAACAGCTAGAGAGTGATTATAAAATAAATTGTAGAAATTACATATATAAGTACTTATAATAAATTAAAATAGACTCTTCTGGATGAAAATTATACAAAAATGACAAAATCAGTTTTATGTTTTTACAACACACATTAAAACATAAGGATACAGAAAGTTGAAATAAAATGGTAAGATAGGATGTACCAGGAAAGTCATAATGAAAAGAAATTCTAAGTCAAAGAATAAATTACTTCTAGAAATAAAGATAATAACATCATGATGATAAAAGTGATAACTCACCAGGAAGCTATAATAACTCCAAATTTGTATGCAACCAATAATATAGCCTTAAATTCATAAGGCAAAACCTGACAGAATTCCAAGGAGAAATACATAAACCCACAATTATAGTGGAAGATTTAAACACACCTCTCTCAGTAAATAAAAGATCTAGAAGACAAAAATTATTAAGGATATACAATATTTGAAAACTTTAATAAACTTTACTTAATGGACATATATAGATTATTTCACTCAACAGTTACAGAAAAACTTTTTTACCAAGCACATATGTTAATGGTTGGCTTTATATCCCCATACAGTACATAACTCCATGTACTGTAAATCTGTGTTGTTATATAGATCACATTCTCTGGACCTGATAATGGTTAAGTTAGAAGTTGATCACAAAAGGGTAATTATAAACATCTCATGTATTTGGAAGTTAGGAAACACTTCTAGATAACTTTTAGTTGAAAAAAGAAATCACCATGGGAAGTAGGAAGTGTTGGAAATGAACAATATTAAAGTATATGTCAAAACTTGTGTGATTCAGATAAGTCAGTATTTAGCAGGAGAATTTATAAACTTAAATGCTTATAATCAAAAGAAGAAAGTGAAAGTTAATGAGCCAAGTACCATCCTCAGAAACTAAAAGTGATGGCAGTAGGGATCAAAGGAAATAGAAGGATATAATAAAGATAAGATCATAAATTAATAAAATAGAAAAGCACACATAGCAAAAAACCAAAGGTTATTTCTTGAAAAAGCTAATGAAATAGAGAAACCTCTGACTATATTAATAAAGAAGAAAAGAAAAGGCACAAACAGCCACATTATAAATACAGAGGGAAGATCAGATCTACAGACAATAATAAAAGGATATTATAAAATAAGAGGAAATTATGAAGAACTTTATATCAATAAGCTTGAAAACTTAAATATAAATTTTCTAAAAAATTGTAATAAAGTTTATGACAATAAATAGATTGAATAATGCTAAAGCCATTAAAGAAATCAAATCAAGTTAAAAATCGTTCCAAGAAGAAAACTGTAGGCGCAGATGGTTTTAAACAGTGAGTTCTAATAAACATTGCAGGAACAAAAAATAATAATGATACACAAAATATTTTTAAATGTAGAAAAAGAGTAAATATTCCACTATTTTTTATGAAGCTAGTATAATCTTAATGCCAAAACCTGGAAAACACAGGATAAGAAAGAAAATTTCAAGCTGAATCAGGCATTAATATAAATGCAAAACTTCTGATCTAAAATGTTAACAGACAGATTCAGTCTTGTGTGGAAAAACATGGTGCATCATGACCAAAGTGTCTTTCTTCAGAGAATGCAAGGTTGGTTTCACATTAGAAAAGCTATTAATGAATCCACCACATTAACAAATTAGAAAAATCATATGATCATCTTTGTAGATATGGAAAAAGCATTTGATAAAATTCAACATCCTTTCATAACTGAAAAACTCCCAAGCCCAAAAAGAACTCTTAGCAACCTATGTCTAAAAGAGTGTTTCCTTAATCCAATAAAAATGTGTGTATGGAAAACCTTATTCTCACTTTCGAGGCACTCTCTTTAAGATCAGTAATAAAACAAGGATGCTGATTATCTCCACTTTCATTCGGCATTGTATCAGTGGTCCATACCAGCACAGAGAAGCAAAGAAAGTAACGAATAAAACGCATAAAATCTAGAAAGGAAAGAAAAAAACCTGCCATTAATTATATCATTGATAACATTAACAATCCTAAAGAATCTTTAGATTTATTAGAATTATTAAGTATTTAGCAAGGTGGTTTTATACAAAATCAATATACCAAAATCCACAGCATTTCTGTACCACAGCAACAAACATCTAAAAAATAAAATTATAAATGTTACAATGTATATAATAGAGCAGCAAAAAAATATAAAGAACCTATGAGAGGCAGAAAATTGACATCCCGGAGATGTCTACATCCTAATTCCCAGAACCTGTGAATGTGTTGGGTTCCATGGCAAAGGGGAATTACAGGTACAGATAAAATTAAGGTTGCTAAGCACCTGGCCTTAAGATAGGGAGTGTATACAGGTAGACCTAATGTAATCACAAGGATCCTTAAAAGGAGGAGAAGGGAGGCAAAGGAGAACCAGAGAGATGGGAGCATGAGAAGAACTTGGCCCGATGTTGTTGGGTTTGAAGATGGAGGACGGGGTCATGAGCTAAGCAATGCCTCAAACTAGAAGCTGGAGAAGCAAGGAAACAGATTCTGTCCTGGAGCCTCTGTAAGGGGTGCAGCCCTGCTGACACCTTGATTTTAGCCCAATGAGATGCATTTCAGACTTCAAACTTTCAGAACTGTCAGATAATGAATTTGTGTTGTTTTAAGCCACTACGTTGTGGTAATTTGTAACAGCCACAAAAGGAAACTGATACAGAACTCAAGAATAAATCTTTAATGACCAAAACCTTCATGGAGAAAGTTATAAAAATTTACTGGAGGACATTAGAGAAGATCTAAATAAATGAGTTGGAAGATGCCTTCTCATAAAGATGTAAATTCTCCAGTTAAATTGATCTACAGATTTGATGCAACACTAATAAAAACCTTAACAAATTTTTTTGGTGGAACTTGGCAAGCTGATTCTCACATTCATATAGAAATGCAAAGGTCCAGTAATAGCCAACATATTCTTGATAAATAAATCAAAATGTGTCATTATGCTAAGGCAATTAGACAGTGTGGGATAGACAAATGGACCAATGGAGAGCCCAGAAATGAAGCCATGCATATATGGAAACAATGCATAAAATATTGCTATCACATACCAGAGGGGAAAGGATGGAAATTTCCTTAAATAGTTCTGAGAAAGTGAGTAACCAGTGGGAAAGAGAGGTGTTAAAGGCTACTATACACCATATACAAAAAATCTAGGTAAAGACCTAAATGTGAAAGGCAAAACGTTGAGAAGACATTAGATATTTATTTGATGTTGGCATAGGGAATGGATATCCTAAATAAGACACAAAAAGCACAAGCCATAAAAAAGGATATTCCACTATAAGAAAGTTAAGGACTTTTGTTCATTAAAATATAAAGAGAGTGGAAAGACAAGTCACAAACTGGGGGTAATATGATGAGAGTCTGATACACTGTAATGAGAATATCCAACCTGCAAATGATACGTCACTTGTGTTCACAGCCTATGGATCAGAGCAAGTTACATGGCCTCAGATGACTGACAATGGGCCATGACTACCATAGGGCATAGGGGAGAATGGGACATGGTGAGCACCAGAAGTCTCTACCACTTCTAGTAAAGCTGGACTGGTCATACACTATAACCTAACGATTTCACTACCAGGTATATACCTTAATGAAACTCAAGGTCTTGTGCAATGCAAGGTATATTCCAGAATATTTATAGCAGAATTGCTAATAACAGAATAAAAGGACAAAACCCATCTGTTGTGTTGAGAATGAAATGAATAAATACATCGTGGCATATTCATATAGCAGCATACTATACAATGGTGAATATGCAACATGAATGCATCTCAAAAATATAATGTTGAAGGAATAAAGCAGGAGACAGAAGAATACATGCAATATGATTCCAATTACGTGAAGTTCCAAAAGCAAATCAGTGTGTTATTAAGGATATATACCCAAGTCGAAACACACACACACACACCCCAAAGACATAACAAAGACGAACAAGTAAGTAACACAAAATTTAGCATACTGATTCCCTCTGGAAGAAAGAAGAATGGATTTGCAAGAAGCAAACAGGGAGCCTTGGGAATTAGGTAATGCTCCATTTCTTTACCTGGACGGTAGAAACTTTATTCTATGTCTCTGTCCCAAAATTGAGGTGGTCAACTCAGGTGATGAGAATCATCAAAGAAGTGGCTTTTGGTTAGAAAGAAATAGAGAGAGAGAGAGAAAAAAAAAAAAACAACATCCTTTGGCACTGACCCAGCAAACCAATAAAGAATTCTTCCTTCCATCCACCTTTAGAATTTAGTTTGCCGTTTCAAACTTGCTGATTAATCACAGTTTGCTCCTGGCAGCCACCCAAGCCAGCTTTTCTGAAAATGGGTGAAGTTGGAGCCCTCAGGCAGGAGCTCCATCAGCACCATGGACAGAGAGACCTATGGCTGGCCCTGCAGAGACTAGCCTTAACAGGATCTCAGAGAGTTACAGAAGGGCAGAAGTCTTAAAAGTCTGGGGCCCAGTCCTCCAACAAGCTGGTGGCAGAGCATGACATAAAATCCAGGTCTTCTGATACCTCATTCAGTGCTTGTTGTATTGTGCCAGGCTTTAGACTGGGACTAATTATTGATCTTGGCATAGGGAATGGATATCCTAAGTAAGACACAAGAAGCACAAGCCATAAAAAATGATATTCAACTATATGAAAGTTAAGAACTTTTGTTCAACCAATATTCCATGAACTAGGGGACATGTGAGGCTTCCGTGTCTGCCACAGAAAGCTTGGGCTTTGCATCCAAGCTCATTAGAGCTTAGATTTGGACTCTGCCCTAGCCATCTCAGTGCCCTGAAAAGTCACTGCACCTCTCCAAGCCTCAGTGTTGATTATAGCACCTTCCTACACAGCTGCTGAGAGAAGTCAATGACATTAGGTACATCACATGCTCAGCACAGTGACTTGTGCACTGTACTGCTGCTCAGTTAAAAAGAGAAAAATTTTCTTAGCCTTTCCCTCAGTAGATTTCAAATCAGAAAGGAATTGGTTTTATTATGGAGTGTTTAAAAGATGCTGAAACAATATTGTCTTTTATAACCTGCCTTGGAAATAAACTCAGTAAAATTTCCACGTAAAATCCTGGCATTTCCTAAATGATGTCAAAGTTCCATAGGATGTCTGGGTTCTGCACTGTCCTGTTAATCTGAGCCCTCAGTGCACTAGTGACCATTGCCTAACGTGCCCTTACTTCTGTCATGCCAAGAGATTCTGGGAAGAGAGAGGTGACAATATCCTGTTAAATGTCCCCATGGCCAAGAGTCCTCAGCCATACATTATATTCCCAGAGCAAACCTGACTAGGGTAAGGTACTATTCTTTTGATACATTGCTGTATTCTATTTGCCAGTATTTTATTTAGAATATATATTTTTACCTATATTCATAAGTGCCATTGGTATGAAGTTCCAATTATGTTCTATTGTTTGTATTAAAGTTATTCCAGATGCATGGAATGAATAAGGGAGTTTCTCTTCTGTCTTTTTCTATGGCTCAAAATAGTTTAAGCAGCATTGAAATGATTAGTTCTTTAGAAATTAGGTAAAACTCATCTGTGAGCCTGTCTGATTCTTGTGTCTTTTCACTGATAGATCTACAATCACCTTCTATAATAATATCTCTATGGTAATTGGTCTATTAAAATGTTCCATTTTTTCTTTGACTGACTTTGGTAATTTTCTTTGACTAGGCAACCATCCATTTACTTGAAGTTTCCATTTGTTATCACAGAATTGCATATAATATTCTCTCATAATTATTTTTATCTCCCCGATATCTGTAGTTATATTGGTTATGTCTGCCTTCTCGTTCCTAATCTTGTATAATTTCACTCTCTCTCTTTCTTCATTCTCCATAATTGGACTCGTGAGGGTTTTTTCTATTTTATTAGCCATTTCAAAGAACTGGCTTTTGCATTTACTTATTCTTTCCATGATTTTTTAATTTTCTATTTCATCAATTTCAGTTCTCATCTTTATGAATTGTCTCTCTCGTTTCTTTTCCTAATTTCTTAGTAAAAGTACTAAAAATGATTTATATTTAATCTTTTGCTTATTCTAGTGAAGGCATTTAAGGATGGGTGTTTATAAACAGTCTTAACTTTGCTCCCTATCTTGTAATACAAAATGTTTTCTGTTTATTTTCCAGATAGTATTTAATTTCGCCTTTGATTTTTCTCCATGATCCAGTAGGAACATTTTAAATTTTCAAGTAAAGTGTTTTGGTTTTTTTTTTTTTTCTCTCTCTCTCTCTCTTTTATATATTTCTACTTACATGGAACATGGCCTGAACATGTGGCCTGTGAAAAACTTTGTTCTAAAGAAGTTCTTCAATTTGGTAAAGCTTTATTTATTTTCTATTACATACTGATTTTCAGCCAGGTGTGGTGGTGCACACCTGTAGCCCTAGCTACTTGGGAGGCTGAAGCAGGAGGATCGTTTGAGCCCAGGAGTTTGAGTCTAGCCTGAGCAACATAGGGAGACCACATCTCTTAAAAACAATGCATTCTTTATTGTATATTATATAGATATTCACATTCATTGGTTACATTTTCCAATTCTGATGTCATTCCTTTGGGGTTTTTTTGTTTTGTTTTGAAAATTTTCAAATGTACAGAAAAGCAGAGGTAAGTATAATGAACACTGTATATACATCACCAAGATTCAGTAACTGTACATAGTGCCATATTTGTTTTTCACTGAAGTATTTAAAAGTAATTATAGGCTTCATGGCATTTCACCCCTAGATACTTAAGTTCCCATCTTTAAAAAAAAAGGGATGCTTCCCTATATAACTGTGATGCCATTATTGCATAGGAAAAAGGTACAATGATGTCCTATCCTATGATCTTCTAAAACTCTATTTAAATTTATCTAATTGTCCATAAAATGGCTTTTTAAATATGATTTGTTCAAACTAGGATGCTGGGATGCAATCAATGGGCATGCAATGCATTGGGTTGCTTCTTTATTGTCTAATATTTTCATCCATTTCTAATAGAGGCATGCAGTTGTCTCTCACTATAATTTTATTTTTATCAAATTCTTTTTCTTTTCTAATAGTTTTTGCTTTATATATTTACAGCCTCTTCCCCCCACCCCATACAGACTTATGCTATATGTTGCTTCATTGTAAAATGTTCTGATTGATCACATTTAAATATTTTAAACCATTTTTGAGATCAATATCTGCCAGTCCTACTTTATTTTCATTTACTTTATTCTTGTACAATTTACTCGGCCATTTGAAAACGATATTTTAAGAAATCATCTTGTTTTGAGTGTATTTCTAACACGTAGCTTATTATTGCAGTCTTTGTTTGTTTGTTTGCTTGTTTTTCCTGTTGAACCCAATATGACAGTGTCTGCCTTTTAAAGGGAGAATTCAGTTCTTTCCATTTAGCACACCAACTTTATTTATTTATTTAATTAATTTAATGTCATTCTTACAATAGTCTTTTATTGCTTTTTAGTTTGTGCCATTGTTTTGTCCTTTCTCCCTGCCTCGTTTTGATGTTGTGATTATGTTGTCCTTCCTTCCACTCGCTTCCCTTTGTTAGCTGGGGGAGTTAACTGCCGTACCCGTCCACTGCCTCGCGTACTTATGTAACCACACACAGATTTCTCTACTGTTGCAAACAACATACACAACTCTTTCACACAGCAAGATGTTCTACTTCTTCCAGAATTACTCCTCCTTGTTCCAAAAAGATGATACGTGTAGAATTCTTTCATTTTCCTCCTCTCCCGTCTCCCTCAAAGATGAGATCTTTGGAAAGTTTTTAGCTTCCCCCCTTCCCTCAACTCCTAGAAGTCGCTGAGCTCTGAATTTTATGAAGGGCCTATCATTAGAATTTTTCCTTCCGGTCCAACCTTCTATTTCAGGAGCACTTCCTTAGCACTTACGCTGCACAGTCTAAGACAGGTCTATCCTTATTCATTTCGATTTAATTTATCCACCTATCAAGGTCTGCTGCTCACCACTGTGTCTTTCCCTTTTCATCTCTCTTCATTCTGTGGACTCTGTTATGTCTCATTTGTTCTCAGGTCTGAGTCTTCCCTTGAGTCCTTTCCTCAAATGGGATATGCAGGTGACATGCAAGAATTCGGGCAACACCCCTCACATATGTTTCGTTTGCCTTCCCAGGTGAGTGGGAGCTTGTCTGGTCCCAGGACTCTGGGTCAAGGTCTTTGCTGGGTGGGAGGTCCGACTGCAGTCCCCACGTGATGTGCTGCGGCCGTGAAGTGGGATCCGAAGGGATGTAGGACATTTCTGGGCAGAAGCTTTTGAAACCATTGCCATATTTGTCATGTTCCCTTTCCCTACCAGGGGAAGCCTGGCCTGGGTCTGGTAGGGACCTCATAATCAGCAGAGCCACCTGTTGGCTCACATGAGCAAGAAATACATCTTTGCTGTTTTAAGCTACTGATTTTTAATTTTTTTAAAAAACTTTTGTTACTGCTGCATAATCTGTCCCATCCTGTTTCTCTAGGTGTAATTGTTCTCCTCCTGTCTGGCTCTAGGACCCCTTAGATGCTATAATTTTTGTTTGTCAGCTCTTGGAGTCTCAGGTCTGACTGCTGAATGCCTCTGGGTTAAGATGCTGAGATGCAATTAAACCCATGAGAGAGAAATTGATTAGGCAGAATGTCTGTGAGAAAAAATGAGGAGGAAGCTGGGAGAGGCATCACACCATGATGTAGGTCTGGCCCCATGTGAAAAGAGAGAGGGAAGGAAGGACAAAGGGAGCCCTGGTCCCCAGAGCCTGGCCTTAAATCCTTTTCCTGTGCCCTTCCTGTGATGCCAGAGGAGAAGGCAGAGCCGCCGCTGAGAGACACATGCACTGGGTTGACTGTGGGTCAGTGTGGCCAAGCCAGGGATGGGCTATGCAAGCGGGGGTGTGGGTGCATCTGGGGCTGAACGGTGGGTGATACTGCTGATGACAGACCAGACCATGGCCACGATGGTGGTGACATGAACATACACCTCAGTCTGCAATGCGAGCTCCTAGAGGGCAGGAACTGTGCCCACGTCACCTTTGCGCCCTTTGAGAACTGGCCAAGCAAATGCGGAACAGATGTTTCTGTCAGGAAAGAATGAACAGATGGATCTCTATTCTGGTTGTGAGGCTCTCTGGTTCTAAGATCTAGTCTGGGAGAGGTAGGACTCTGGGGTGGAAACTCCAGGGAGGCATCTACCTGAACCAGAGTCAGAGAAACAACCTCTCAGTTAAGCCCTCCCCGCCATCTCTCCCATCGTCTGAGCTCGCTTAGGCCCCCTCTTCCCACCATTTCCCTGTCTCTCCCTCCTTCTCTTTGTTGCCCTGGTTCTCCTGCTGCCAGCTCTGCCCTGCTGGGTTTCAAATCCCTGGGACTATTGCATGGGAGTCACGGGGGCCCCATTAGGAGAAGCAAAGAGCCTGCTAGAGAGTGAGGTTCAAGGCTAAAGACAGAGACAGACATGGCCAGCTCACATTCATCAGTGCTCACCTGTGCCAGGAGCTCTGCTAAGCGGAAAACATACACCCCATCCTCATTTCACAGGTGAAGAAGCCAAGACTCAGGCTGGCAAAGTGACTGGCCCATGGTCAGACAGCCAGACTACAGTGGAGCCAGGATTCCAGCCCAGGACATCTGACTGAACAGCCACCTGTCTGCACAGCCCCTGCCTCAAGGGCAGAGATTATGCTAGTACGGTACATGGTTCACTTTAGGGACTGCCACCCAGCCTGATTAGCAAGGAGCCTTCATTACACCCACTCTGCAAGGGCAGGACCTGAGGCTCAGAGTCCAGGCTCCTTACCCCGGAAATCTGGGTGCCTGGGCCAAGATCTGAGCCAGGTCTGCTGGAGTGTTCAGGCTGAGTTCTTGGCCATTGTCACCTACCTCCTTGCAAAGGTGTTATTTTGAGCCACCCCTGTCCCGCAAGTATGTCACTCTGAAGTGCCCATGCCAAAGTCTGGCAGACCAGCCTGAGACCTCCTGAAATTCCAGGAAGTGGCACCTCCCCTGACCTCCTGCTCAGGAAGTTCTTCCAGTCCTTTTTGGGAACCTCCTGGGCTGTGTCAGAGCTGGCCAGGTCCAGAGAGGACAAGACTTGCCTGGGGAGGTTGACCACGTGGGGGACAGGCAGGGCCTGGGCTGGCTGTGTGGGCTTCTGCTCTCTGATACATCCCGAAGCAGTCCTGTGGCCTCGGACAGAGCCCTGTGCCAAACAGAGACATGAACCTCCGCCTGGTCCCACCCTGGGCTGCACGGTGAATGAGTGTTCAAACACTGGAGCACAATGGTGATGTTCTTAGCATGTGCTGGCTGGAGGGTGGGGAGGGTGGTCCTGGGCTCAGATGGAGCTTCTCAGCTCCACTGGCCAGGGGGCATCCTTGCCTCTCGTTTCTCTCTGGAGCCTCCTCTGGCCTCCTCCCAGAACCCTCTTGAACATCCCTTGCCTTTGCATTGAACCCGACTCTTAAGGGAGGGTCTTAAGTCAGCATCAGTTGACTTTAGGATATGAAAGTCAGTGTTAGGATTTGGGGTCATTCTTTGTTTTCTTATATTTATACTTTTTCTGATTTTATGAAAAAGTATTAATTTTGCAGTCAAAAATAAATAAAAAGGTTAAGATGATTTCAAAATAAGAGTCAGTGACCCAACCTGCCACCATTAAAGAGATTTCAGGCATTGGGGTGGGGATTGGGGAGGAATTTGGAGAATTGGGGGCCCTTCCTGGTGCTGTAGAGATCACATTGTGTCCACCAGGCCTGTCCGGGGCACAGGAGCTGGGCAGTATCAGAAGCTGCTGCAGAGACTTCACCAAACTCACCCCTGGCAGCCTGTGGTCCCTGTGAGTGAAACCTGACACTGTGGAAGTGGTCAGGGTGGCAAGGATCCAGCTTGGCCTCTCGGAGGCTGGTGATGTGAGCTGTGCACACTGTGACCGCAGCGCGTTCACAGTCATCAGCCTTGGGGTCGTTATCACTTTAATTGGCCACCCATTTCTTGAAGGCTTTTCCCCTCCAGAATCAGAAGTACTGTCAGAGAGCTCCCCAGGCCCCGGCTCCTGTGCTGCAGATGCCACCAGGGTGTGGCACAGAGATCCCACACCCACCCAGAGGTGTCTCACACCTCAGCTTCTTCCATGCAAGGCACAGAGTTGATTTCTGCGACTGTGCAAGGGAAGTCTGCGCTCCTTCCCTGGCCTGCAGGAACCTGTGTGATCTGGCTCTGCCTCCTCCTCCTCGGGGCCTCCTCTTGACCTCTGATCTCATCCTGTGCCAGCTGTTCCTGGTGGCCCACATCCCACATCCATCTGCTTGCTCTTCTGCCCTCAGGGCCTTGGCATCAGCTGTCCCCTTGCCTGGACGCCCTCCCTTGGGGTCCACAGAAGCCATGCAAGACTCAGTTTCAATACCATCTCCTCAGGGATGCTTCTCTGACCCTCACATCCAAAAGACCTCCCCGCCATCACTGCCTTCTGTCTTATCACCTCTGTGCAATCATCCCCTCCAGCCTCACCCTGCTGGTCGACTCTCCCACTAGAATGTCCCCTCCATGGGAGAAGGAATTTGGTTGGTGTTGCCACCTGATCCCCACTACCCCTCATATGTACCAGAGGCAAGGATGGGATTGCTGAGCTGCCTTGGGCTCCCTGGGGAAGCTCAGGGGAGCTGGGAGGTGAACTGAGTCCTGCTTATGCCAACTATTAGCTCTGTGACCTTGGGCAAGTCCCTGGAATTCTCTGGGCCATAATCTCCTCATTCATCAGGTGAGGAAGAGGTGTAATTGCCAGCATGCCTTCCTGCCCCCAGGAGGGGACTTCCTACTATGTGACGAACACGTCCTAGAGGCCTAATCTGTGTCAGCTCAATGCCCATAGCAATCGTGCAGGCTGGAAATGGGCCTGTTCTGCAGCCTGGAGACCAGTGGGCTAAAGTCTCCTCTACTGGGAAGCCCACTGGGACCCCCAGCATGAGCTGATCTGGGCTCCTGCAGCCACACCCACCATGTGCTCCTACAGGCCTCCCACCTACCTTGTGTCACCAGCAGGTGAAGTTGGGAGCAGAGAGCAACTCAGAGGTAGAGAAAGCCTCCCCGAGGTGCCCATGCATTTTCAGAGGCCACTGGGAGTTAATCCGATTTGGAGAATGTTACGGAGCCCCTGACCTGTGCTGGGTACTGTACTGGGTGCTGGAGACACAGATAGATCAAACATGGGCCCTGTCCTTAGGACGTGCAGGCCTAGTGCAGGGAACAGTAACAGTGGCGCCGAGTGCCTGGGTTATTTGCAATGTGGAACTCTTAGGAACTGGGCTCTGACCCAGCCCGGGTGTCTAGAAAGGCCTCCTGGGGGAGGTGCCAGTGGAACAGGGGGCAGAGAGGCCTTTGGAGACCTCTGGAAGCCCCCAGTCCTCTCTTCCCTTTCCCTGGGAGTTGACAGCACCCATAATGATACACAAGATACACCTGTGAGTCCCTGAAATAGCAGCGGTGTGTATAGGGACGCCGCGTCATGCTGCGAAATTGCTGCCACCTCAGCTGCGTTTGCAAAAATACCTTCTGCCACACAAAGGTGAAAATGGCAGAGGTGAGAACCAGGCTTCTGAAAAGGAAAAATATTTAAACACCTTCCACAGGGATCTGTAAACTCTCGGCACGGGCACAACTAATGCTCCATGTGATGGGGCTAAAGTTAGCTCCCGCCAGGGAGGGAGCCGGCTGTGTAGTAGCGTCTCCACCACAAGCATGTGGTGGCTGGCACCGCTCCCCGGCTGGCGGGCAGTTAGGTGCAGAGAGGAGGGCAGCGTGCCCTCTACGCCCGGGAAGAGAGTCAACATTGACTGCGCGCCCACTGGGCGCTGGGGCCTCTGCCAGAGCCGTGCGGGGCTTGGACAGCTCCACCCCACCCTGACGGGGACCAGCTCTTTCCCCTTGTTCTGCTGACAAGGAGAGAAGCACAGAGTTGGCCCCCCATTTGCCCAAGGTCACACAGGGAGTAAAGGACAACACCACCACCAGGATTTGGAACCTTGGAACCAAGCCTGACTGGAAGCCAGGCTCACCCCACAATCTGGGTGGTCTTTGAGGCTCATCTGGCAAAAACTGATGCTTCTAGTAATGGAGCACCTGGTCACGCTGGGGATCGGCTAGTGCCGTGGAGAGAGAGTCCTCAGACCCAGGTTCTCCAGTCCTAGCCTGGACCTGACTCTGTGCTGGATACTGTGCCAGAATTGCTGTCTTATCACCTCAACAGCCCAAGGAGGTAACCCCGTCTCATCCCCAAGGTCAAGACCAGGAAACTTGATTGGGTTACTTTCCTGGGTCTCATAGTTAGGGAGTTCTTGATACATTCTTACTTTTGTTTTTAATAGCAGAAAATTTTTATTTTTAATCAATTTATTTTTTATCTTTATTTTTAAGAAGACAGAAGAACACGTCCCTTTACTGTGAATGTCCAATTATTTTGGGCACTGGGTGGTGGGGAGGTGACCAAGAGAAAGGTGACGAATGCTATTTTCTGGCCACCAGTATCCCTACTGTCTCCACATTCATTTCATTAAAGCAACAGATGCCCGGCAGCCTCTGCTCTGTGCCAAGCCCCAGGGCACCCAGGAGTGGAGCTGGGGACAAGTGGGGACAGGGATGCCCTCCCTGCTGCTTAGGAGGCCCAGCTCCTTGGCCTAGCTCCGGCCACAGTGGCAGCCTGTGGGTGGGGCATAGCCGCCCTCTCACCCCCTCTGCTTGGTTTCAGAACAGTAGGGTGTCCCTGGGGTATCAGCCCTGCCTCTCGGGCCTGGGTTAATGAGACTGTCACGATAGACACAGGGTTCCCACCTGATGCAGCCCTCTAGGGAGCTGTCGGCAGGAGAAGCCGCTGCCAATTGTCCGATTGATCCCGGGAGCACTGTGGGTTCCGTGGGGAACTCGATGCAGCTATTTATGGATCAGGTGTGGAGACAGGCAGTGGCTCAGGCGCGTTAAGAATCCTGAAATCCACTAATCAGATTTCCTCTAATAAAGCAACGATGTGTGTGTGCACGGAGCATCAGGGGGCATCCTTGGCTTAAGTGAGGAGGGACTTGAAGGAGGGGTTGGCTTTTTCCCCATTTGCTCTGTGACCTTGAGTCCAAGAGGGACTTGCTCATCATCCATTAAAATGAAGTTCCTGCCCCTGAAGGCCCTCTAACTATGGGGCAGATCACATCTGCTCTGCACCCCTATTCTGCCTCTCTTTCAGGTCCTGCAGGGCTATGAGTGTGAACATGCAGGTGCCTTTGCCCATGCAGCCACCGTTGGAGATCCACTGCACCCAGAGAAGTTTGGGGTGTGGGAATCCCCAGAAAGACCCACCAGGGCTTGGCATCTAAGCGGGGGATCCCAGCCAATGTGGGCTCATGTCCCCATGTCACCTGCCCACATCCTGGGCAGCTGGAGGTCTGACAACTCAAAGGTTACATCACCTTAGCCAGGCCCAGCCTCAGTTTCCCTCTTCCATCGCTGGCTTTGCCTTTTGTGTCTTAGAAGCTCGAGCCATTTTCCTACATCTCTTCCCTCTGGCGCCCACATCCTTAGCCACTGAGCCCTGGCGACCTGTCTAGGCATCTTTTGGATTTAATCAGGGAGCCAATGAAACAAGTATTGAATACCCACTGTGTACCAGGGGCTGGGCTGCTCCTCCCTTTCCCACCTGAGTCTTCTTGGCACCACAGGCCCCTATTGCCTGTGCCTGGTGAAAGAGGACACAGCTGCCCTGCAGAGGCAGGGCCTCCCAAAGGCAGGCTCTGTGGTCGAGTGAGTTTGGGAAACACTGCTCAAGTACTCATGTCCAGGAATCATGATGCTGGTTAGTGGACTAAAGGCTCTGAGAAGTCCTGACTTGTCTACCGTTTAACCTGTTGTTCCCCAAACTGTGCAACCATAAGACACACTTGTTTACATCCTAAAGTGTGGGACTCCCTGGATGGGGCTGCCTTGGCAGTGCTTTTCTCTGGAATCTGCTACTGCTGGAGCTCTAAGGCCGAGACCTGCCATCAACTGTGCACATACCACTAGCCTTGAGGAATCTGCTAGGAGTAGAGGGAGGAACATGTACTTCTGGCAATGGGGCCCTGAGTAAGGGCAGACTCGTCCCAGCTCCTCACTGTCATTTAGGGCCACCTGGATGGGAAGGTGGTGCCTCACCTTTCCCTTATGTAAAATGGGTATAATGATTCTGCACCCTCTATCTATTTTCACAGATGTAGGTATTACAGTGACGGAGCATTAAAGGTACCCACGGGTTCAGGACGTTTTGGGAGCAGCAGACAGCTCTGGCTTCTTCCCAGCACATAAAACCTGCCCTGGCCCAGGGCTGACAGACATGGCAATGATGGCAGCTGGGCATCAGCCTGTCCCAGAGCACTGTGCATCCTGCCTGCAGGGCGGCAAAGTCTGTTTTCACATGGGGTAATGTTGCCGCAGCACTGGCCTAGAAGTCGGATCCTCCCTTACTCACGTGGGACCAGGATAAACCGATCCAATGGGCCTCTCTGGGCAGGCAGGGGGCTGCAGGCTCGCCCACTGTGTGTAAAGAACGGAGCAAACACGTAGGCAGTGGGTAGAGTTACAGAACTGTGGCGTTCTATATTAACCAATAAGACACAAGTTTTTACCAAAGAAGAAAGTGAGGCCCAGGGACTGGCTGTGGAGGGGTGCGGACGGGCTGTGAGCGCGCGCGGGCAGGTGCAGGTTCCAGATCAGCATTACTGTGTGATCCTGGGCACGTGGCCCTCGCTGGCTGGACGTTTTCCCATCTGTAAAACAAGGGGTTTGGAGTAATTCGTCTCTGAGGTCCCTTCCAGCACTCACACGCAGCCGTTGCATTTTCCTGAAAGGCTGCATGTAAATGGGAGTTCCATAAACCAAATAAAAGTGCTGTCTGCAAAGCTCCGGATCTGCCGCGGGGCGCGTCCCATCCCCCGCTGCTGCCTGCGCGGGGCGGCCCCGACTGCCCTGCGCGGGGCTGGCGCAACCCGCCGACCTGTGGTCGGAGTCCAGTGCCCCCTGGTGGCGCCAAGGAGGGCAGGCCGCTTCCGGACCGCGCGGAGGCTCGACGGCTGACTCAGGGGTGGCGCCGGAGCCACCGCGCAATTAATTACCAGCTGCTGGGAATCCTTGTCGCCCGCTCGCGGTGACTCACCCGGCAGCCAGGCTCACTTGCCGAGCGTGGGGGCCTCGGTTTCCAAAATGAATTCTGGGGAGAGTGCCTGCCCAGGGTGGAGCTCCCCACTCGGGTGCCCAAGGGCGCCCACAGCCCCAGCGGAGACTGCCCAGAGGTAGCGCCCCGCGCGGGCTTCCCTTCCCCCAGGGCCACCGAGGAGCCTTCAAAGCGGGTGGCGAACGTCCCAGCTGGGGAGCCTCGGTGGGGCATAGGAGTCCCAGACCCGCTGCATCCTGAGTCTCTGCAGACAGGGAGCCCTAGTATGTATGGCCCAAGGGGGTGGCCCAGAGGGACAGGGCTCCTGGAGCCCAAGAGCTGCCTGATGGTTGGGTCTACCCTTAATCTCCTTGGCCAGCCTCTAGAGCCCGCCTCTTAGCCCACCACCTGGCTGGCCACTCTTTCCCCAAGTCTCCATCCGTTCCTTGGCTGGCGCGGGGAGAGGCAGCCCCGGGGTCTCCCAGGCTTAGGCCTATCGTTCTGAGCGCCACTGCCGAGGGCGGATTTAGGAGACTGCGGTGGAGAGAAAGCCCCTTGACGACTTAAAGGGAGAGGGAGAGGGAGGAGGGAGGTGGGAGAGAGAAGGGGAGGGGGGCAAAGGAGGCCGCAGTGGGTAGGAGATAAGCCTGGCCAGGCCTCCTCTCTGGACACACGGAATAGCTGCACCCCGGGCTCTAGCCTTGTGTTCCTTTCCCAGGCTGGTCCTGAGAGCGGTCACCGCGTGGCTTGGGGAGGGGAAGGGCTGCGTCCCGGGTGCAACCTACTCCCAGGTATGAGGAACCAAGAAGTGTTTTTCAGAAAAGCAACAGAGAGGGTACTGAGTAGAGAGAATGAGACGTCCTCTCCTGCGCTCCTGACTCCAAGAGAGGCGGCCACACTATTCTCAGAGCTCTACTGGGGAAAGGACTAAGGCTGGCAGGTGCTGGGCCACCCTGAGGGCGCCACGCTTTGGGGCTGATGCGCTGGGGACCCAACCACTCCATAAGGCAGTGTCCTGGGCCAGTGACACGCTCCCGCGCCAGGTGTCTGGCCAGAGTGGGAGTGGGGACAGCGTGCACTGCAGCCGCCGCGCTCCCGGGTACCCATGGCACCTTCCTCTTCTGCTCCCCACTCTCTGCCCGATCTCTCCTTTCCGTTAAGCTGCCAGTCTGCCATCTCGGGCTGAATCCCGTTTCCCTCTCCCAACCCCAAGTCCCTCAAACTCTCTGTCCGACACGGCTGGGTGCGCTCTAGGGGAGCTGGGCTAGAAGGACCGCAGCAGCCTCATTTATCCTCCCATTCCCCACCGAAACCGGCCTGTGGCACTGCCCCACCTCCCACTCTGGCGACACCCAAACCTTGGATCGCCCCCGCCCCCGCCCCCGCCCCCGCCCCGGCGGCTCAGGCCGCCTCTGCTGGGCTCCCTCCGCGTGCGCCCTGCGCCGCGCTTGGTCTGCAGCAGGAGCTGCCACAACAGCCTCGCCAGCTGGCTGGGGACCAGACGGGAGGTGGCGCGCCCTGGAGGCTGCGAGAGGGAGGGAGGGAGGCCCGGCCCCCGCTCCCCAGGCCCTCCCGCCCGAGCGGGACTGCCAAGCGCACACAGACACACGCACACGCACACACATTCGGGCTCCCTCCCGCGCGCACGCACATAGCGCCCCGGGCAGACCAGCGCGGCGGCAGCCTCCTCGGACGCCCAGACGCCGGAGGGCTCAGACTCCGAGCAGCTCGTGCGCCCGCGCCAGCCCTGCAGCTCCGCAAGACCAGCGGGACCCTTCCCACCGCCGCACTCGTAGTCCTCGAAGGAACGGACTGGCTGACAGCCCTGGCGCTGTCCCCCGGCCGCCCCTGAGGCCGCTCCACCGCAGTCCCTGCTGTCCCGAGGCCGCACCTTGCTCCGGTGCCTTGAAGGTTGAGCCAGGCAAACTTCGCGGATCGGCAGACGCCGGGCTGGGACCTCGCTGCGCCCTCCCTCACCTGGGTGGGCGCAGGGCGCTCAGAGCTTAGGACTGCCTCATCCGCAACACCTGCTCGCCCCACTGCCTGCTTGCAGAGGACTCTAGAGACACCGCTACTTCGCAAACTTTTCCTCCTCACCACCGAGGAGGGGTAAAAGGGTAAGGAGGTCCCGCGGGGTACGTGCGGACCTAAGGGTTCTTCGTTGGGCACCACTGCCGGCAAGCTGGAGCCCACGGGAAGCCTGCCCTCGGGGCCGCCCGCCGGCCGCGCTCTAGAGTGCGTTCCCGCTTCTGCATTTCCCGCTGAAGCGGCCGATGAGGAGCAGAGGGCAGAGGGGCCCGAGCAGTGCCCCGAGGAGCCGCCCTGCATGCCCCTGGAGAGTGGGACGGGCTGCCTTGCCCGGGTCTGGCGCAGGGTGTCCGGGCTCCAGGACCACTGGCCCCGGCGCTCGAGCAGCCTCATGTGCCTGTCCGGTTCCTCAGCGCAGCCCGGGCCCGCACCGCCCCAGACCTGCGAGCCGCCTCTCGGTAGTGGTGGCTCTGGCGGCCCCAGCGGAGGGGCACCCCCTCTGGCTCCGCAGTCGCCAACTCCCTGCTGCTGCTGCTGCCACAGCCGCTTTCAACTTGGAGGTGGCCTCCGAGCGCTGCGGTGGGACGGCGCGCGCCGCCTTCGGGCTGTGGGACCTTTCCCCCGCGCCCTCACCTTGCTGGCGGCCATGAAGAGGCAGAACGTGCGGACTGTGTCCCTCATCCTCTGCACCTTTACCTACCTGCTGGTGGGCGCCGCCGTCTTCGATGCCCTCGAGTCGGACCACGAGATGCGCGAGGAGGAGAAACTCAAAGCCGAGGAGATCCGGATCAGGGGCAAGTACAACATCACCAGCGAAGACTACCGGCAGCTGGAGCTGGTGATCCTGCAGTCCGAGCCGCACCGCGCCGGCGTCCAGTGGAAATTCGCAGGCTCCTTCTACTTTGCCATCACGGTCATCACCACCATAGGTAAGGGCTGGGTGCGCCGCCGGCTCCCCGTGCTCTGGCAGGAGTCCGGGGAGACAGCGGAGCGCGCCGCGCTGGGCTGGATGCGGGGCTTCGAGGGTTAAAAGCCTCTCCCGGGGGGCCTCCCGTAGCGCCCCTTCCTCTTTGGGGAGCCCCCGCCTCGCTCATGGCTTGGAGCCTCACCCGCCCGGGACTCCACCCGGGCTCTCCATCGCGCTGGTGTCTGGGCCGGGCTCGCGAGCCCTGAGCGAGTGTGCCGGAGCCGGGAAGGCGGAGGCGCCACTTTTGCGAAGAGAGTGGAGCGCTAAGAATAATCCCATAGCAGACACCCACCCACCCACCGCCCTGGTGCGGGCTGGGCTGCGCCGGTTCCAAGCCTTACACTTACTACCTCTCCGGGAGTTGGAGAGGGCTGGCCTGGCACCGGAGGCTCCTCGGAGAGGGACTCAGGTGGCAGGGGAATGCTCCTGGGACATGGGAGACACTGGCCCTCTCCAGGCTTCCCTGAACCCAGATTTCACCTCTCTTCCCTCCTGGCTCCTGAAACGCCTGGAGTTTCAGAACTTGGACTTGCCAGGCCCCTGGGAGGAGAGAGTTTGCTCTCTGGTGCTTGGGGTGGGGGTGGGGGGCATTGTGGTGAAATGCTCTAGAATTGAGGTCCAGGGTGGGGGCAGGGCAGAACCCGCCCACCCCCTGGGCTGTGACAGTGAGTAAGGCAAGTCTGGATATTGCCCAGAAACCTGAGAAGTTTAGCCCCAGTCCCTGGAGAGGGTCCAGTTGGTACACCACAGGGATGCCTGTACGTCCAACACCCAAGGGTGCTGTTCACTGAGCAGTCTCTGGAGAGTTCCTAGGGCACTAAGGTCAGGGTTGGGAGAACTCATAGACATCACACTTTGAGACCCATGGGAACCAGAGCATGTCCCTTCATGCCAGTAGACGTGGTGGATGCCCTGCGTGGCAGGAGGCAGGGTGGTGTCTTTGTGGTTTGCCACTTGTCCCAGCATGGCAGGCTGCCTCCCCAGGGCCATCTCCTTGGACCTTTCAGAGCCAGTGTATTAGCTCAGGGATGGTCTCTTTCCGGCACCCCTCCTGTGCCTGAGAATATTCCCCTCCTTCCCACACTTCTCCTGGGGCCCGCTTGCCTTACTCCATGGACCTCCTCCTCTAATTTGCCCCTTGATGTTTTCCTTTGTATGGAAGCTCTGCACGCTGGAAAACAGGATTTCTCAGTGCCATATGCAACAGGAAGTGCCAGCACAGGACGGCCTGTCTTTCCTTCTTGGTCGAAAAGACTTTTTAGAGAGTCATCTTGTTTTAAATGTTTAATTCATTGGTGCAGGTTTTTATGTTTTGTAAAAAAAACTTGTCCTTCTGTTGTAGACAAAATCAGCTTTGCCTCTGCTTGCCCCATGCCCTTTGCCCAGCACCCAAAGCACAGAGTCCTTCCTTCCCCACACTGCGTTTCCAGTGTCTGAGAGGGCCAGTCGATGATTGCCGTCATCTCTGTCTTTAAACCGTGGCAGTGGCACGCAGATGCACAGGGCGATGATTCCAGGGGACAGGGGCCTGTTGGCTAGAAAGCCAGAGAGCAAGAAATATGCCTCTGAAACTGACCACCCTGGGGAGGGTTAAAAAGCTCCTGACCACCTAAACATGCCTTTATTGATCTAGATGGCAGACAGGTGAGATTGGCCGGTGTGCTGGCTTTCAGGAGTAAAACAAGCACATAAAATGTGTGCCTGCTCCCAAGAGTTGAACTACAACATTGAGGAGAGGACTGGAGTTAAAAGCACACCCAGAAATATTCTAGTTTTCTTTAGGAAATATGTTGTTGAAACTGATGAAGTTTTTATTGAGATTGTTTTCATTATGGGTTCTGATTGGTAGTTCTGGGTATATGCTTCTAATGGTTAAAACTCCGAAGAGAAGATGTCAAGGAAGGTGCAGCTACATGGAGGAGGTTGTCTCAGCCGGGGCCGGGGTGGCGGTGGGATTCGCGTCAGTACAGGACCAGAGGGCATCTGAAGAATGTGCTGGTTTTCTTACTTCCTTTATTGGGTTTTCAACTGATTTTCTGGAAAAGAGGTTGAAATTTTGTGTGTGTGTGTGTATGTGTGTGTATGAAGGAAAGACTGTTCTGACGCAGCTGGCCGGTACCAGAAAGACACGAACTTGGAGCCCACAGACCTGGCTTGAGATCTGAATCCTGCAATCTGAATCCTGCCGTAGTGTAAGACCACAGGGAGGCCATTTTCCCAATGCCTGACCTCAGTTTCCCCACCAGGAGAAGGGACATTACACAACAACCACCTGACGGGCTGTTTCTGAAGGGCTGGGTGGGATCTACATGCCTGCAGCTGCCAGGCACAGTGTGCCCTGTGCTTAGTAGGTATGAGATCCATGTTCTTGGACATAGACTGATGGAGCCTCATGCTCTCTGCCCTAAGAAGCTGTTTAGCAGAAGAGCTCAAATTTATAGGAAACAAAGCACCTTTCCAGTTAATTCTGTTTTTTTTTTAATAATATAAATGCAAATTAAGGTGCTCCTAGACCTAGAACAAAACCCAGCCCCAAGCCATGCCCTCCAAGGAATTGCCTCTTATTGGACAGTGATATTAATGAGTCAGGTTAATCTTCATGGGCGTTCTTATTTTTAATCTAACCTTGAGCGACGTCTCAAGCGTGCTTCCACTTTGTGCCCAAGTCTCCGAGGCTGGCACTGGGCGTCTGCTAATGAACGCTTCTTCTCGCTGCAGTTATTAGCTCACTCTGTGAAATGGATTTTAAAAACATATATAATTACCACTTCACATTGAATCTGTGGCCGTGCCTTTGTAAAAGGCTTTGGAGGGATGTTACCTGAATCCCGCCCCAGCTCTCCGGGGATCCTGGAGAACAGCGACCATTGTAATAACCAGGGAAGCGCACATGTCCAGCTGGGCTCCGAAAAGGGCAAATTCAGTTACATCACTGATCTCGTTCCAGCTTCCATTCCTTCCCAGTTGCTTCCTTTGGTGTCTGTGCCACTTGTAGCTACTTCCGAGGAGATTATCAGGCTTAGTGCGAAGCCCTAGACCTTTGGATGGGAAGCCCCAAGTATACCCTGCCCAACTCCTCTGATTAGCAGGATGATCTGAGATTCCTCCTCTGCAACCTGTTGATAAAAGTGGCAGAAGTTGCGAGTGCTGGGCCAGCATCTGGACAGGGGTGTAGGTGCTTTATTTGAATTTGCTTTGCTTGGAGCTAAAGCCTCAGTGTGTAAGGGGCCCTTGGTGCAAACCTGTAACCTTCCCACAGTAGGCACTTTAGGCCAGAATTGTGTCCCACAATCAGCTGCTACCCACTGTCTAACTAACAGAACTGGAGTCTCCATGATGCTTCTTTATTCAATCCAACATCTGTGATCGGTTACCACCAGAAGGGTCATTAAAAAAGAAGAAACCGTGATTAGAAATCAGATCTCATCTGCAGAGTGGTGGGGCACAACTGAAAAACTAGATTGCCAAAGGGAAGGAGGGTAGGGGACCCAGGTTTTTCCTTTTTTGCTACAGTGCTGAGGAGGGAGGGGCACATCAGGGGCAGTATTTCCCCAGAGCCTGGTGGCCCCTCTGAAGCCAGAGGTGGCTGCTGCAGGAATTGAGGTGACTGATGTAGAAGCCAAGGTCTGCTGGCAGGGAACAGGGCACATCTGAGAAAAAGCTTTGGGGCTCCTGTAGTTTCCTTGCCCCAGGTCCTGCACCTGTTTGAAAACAGGGTGCACTGGGACACCTTCCTTTTCTCATTCATGAACACAGCCTTAAGTAGAGTTTCCACAAAATGGATAGCATTTTCCGTTTTTTTTCTGGCACCCTTGAGGGTGCTTTTGATACATGGTTTACACTCTTGTTTAGCACCTGGCCCTGCCTGGCCTGTGCTGCCTCTGAGGCTCTGGGGACAGTTCAGATGACAAGATAAAGCCTGGCCTTGAGGTGGGAGGGGGAGGGAGCTGGAAACCCAAACAGCTGGTGGCAGGCCAGGGTGAAGCACAGAGACAGCAAAGCCAGGGACTGCCTTAACCCTCCCATGCCACCAGCTCAGTGTGCACAGAGGACATGCACCCTGGTTGGCTCTTGGAAGCCTTCTTATAGGTCCTCACCCTCCAAGGAGTCTTCCCAGCCTTCCCCTCTCGCACTACCTCCCCGGGCTATGTTGCTGCCCTCCCTTCCTCTCTCCACCCTGGCCTTGTTGATGTCATTTACCGTGCCCCAGGCCTTAATGGTGTCTTTCCTCCCTGCACCTGCAGAGCCCAACACCACACCTGGCCCAGAGTGGGCATCTCCCGAAGGACTGTGGGATGGAAGCAGCACCAACCCGACCCAACAGGCTGTGCCAGGGGCACATGGAGCTTCCACACGCATGCACTCAATTCCTCCACCAGGCTGACAGGAGTATTGCCCCACTTTATAGATGAGTAAACTGAGGCAGATAAGGCTGTGACCACCAAAGTAGAGGGCTTGAAACTCCATAATGAAGTTGGGATCTCCTTACCATAGGCTCCCACTGTGGAGCTGTCCTTGTGACCAGGACTGAGCCTCTGGGGTATTCCTTCTGGGTCTTTTTGCTTCTCTCTTTAGCTCCACTGCTTAGGGCCTACCCACGGCCCCCTGAGCTCATCTGGGAGGATCAAGGGTTCCCTGGTAATGTCCACTGGAATAGTTGGTCATGCAGGGGAGGCTTGAGATGCCTGTGGACAGCTCATCTTCCCCAGACCCTTCCTGTTCCTGGGCTCACTCGATAGCCCTGGGCCCTCCAGGAAACATGGCCTGTTTTTAGATGTCCTGGCGGAGGCAGAGTTGGGTGGAATAGGGTTCCTTCTGACTCTGGAGACATATAAGAGATGTCTCCAGTTACATGTTACACAGTTACATGGAGACACCCAGCTAGGTGCTCTGAGGCAGGGATGAGAATCAGATGAGAGAAGCTGCAGGAGTTCCAGACACCCAGTGCCATTACCTGCTCTTTCCTGGATCACTTTCACCAGCTAAGTCTAGTGTGGTCAAAGCAGGAGCAGGATGGGAACCAGGCCTTGGTGTGCACCTCGTCCTCCACATATCTCTTATTTTTACCTCCATCCCTCCATTCCTCATGTACTCACTCACTGGGTCCTTCATGAACCTACTTGTTCACACCTCCATCAATCCATCCCTCCATCATCCATCTATCTATTCATCATCCATTCATCTATCATCCATTTATTCATTATCCATCAATCATCCATTCATCATCCATCTATCACTCAACATCCACCCACCCATCCATCATCCATTCACCCATCCTTCATCCATCCTTCTATCACCCATGTATCCATCATCCATCCAAACATCCATCCATCATTCATCCACCCATCCATCATCCACCATCCATCCATCTATCCATCTTGCTATCCTTCATCCATCTTTCTATCACCATCCATTCATCATCCATACATAATCCATCTATCACTCTTTCACTTACTCATCCATCATCATTCATCCACATATCCATCACCTATTCTTCCTTCATCTATCCTTATATCATCCATCTAGCCATCATCTATCCATCTATCCATCTAGCCATCATCTATCTATCATCTGTCCATCATCCATCATCTACCCATCCATCCATCGTCCATACATCCATCTGTCATCCATCCATCATCCATTCATCCATTCACCATCCTTCATCCATGCTTCTATCATCCATCCATCCATCATCCATTCTTCCATCCATCCATAATCCGTCTATCACTCACTCACTCATTCATCCACCCATCCATCATCCATCATCCATCCATCATCCATTATTCCTTCATCCATCTATCCATCATCCATCCATCCATCATATATCCATCCACTATCCATCCATCCATCCATTACTCTTCATCCATCCTCCATTCATCCATCATCCATCCACTTATCTATTCATCCATCCATTTATCCATCCATCCTTCTGTGTATTCACTCTATCACTTACTCACCCACCCATTCATTCCTCTGTGCTCCCTTGGGTGTCTACTCATCTGCTTATTTCTCCATTGGAAGGATTTTGGCCCCTGTCTGTCCATGTGCTTGGTATGGGCCCTGTGCTGGCAAGAGGTGCACAGTGGTAAGCATGCACAGTACCCCAACTAGAGACTCAGTAAGTGTTAGTGGCTTGATGGCCTCCATTGAGGGATCTCCAAGTTGTTCCAGTCCCATCTCCTTCCTGCCAAGTGATTAGCCAATCCCAATCATTTTTTATTTTTAAGCATTTTTAGTTTAATATAATGTTCATACAAAAAAGTCCACATTTCAAAAGTATATTGTTCAAAGAATTCTCATAGAGAAATCATGCCCATGTAACCTTCACTCACAATAAGAAACAAAATATTACCAGCATCCCAGAACTCCTGTTAGTCATCTTCTTGAATGCCTGTAGTGACAAGGAGCTCATTACTTCACACATAATGGAGTGGTGCGTGTGTTTAGATGAATGTTGAGGTTGTGGTTTGGTGTTCTGATTTCCTGAGCATGTGTGTGTATATGGGTGGAGGTCTTTTCTTAAAGGGGCTGCCAGTCTCTACAATGGTCACCTGAGGAGAAACCAGCAGAAACTGGAACTTGAGGGCCTCAGACCTAGGAGAGAAGAAGGATCTCAGCACAGAGATGTGTGGGTGAGTCTGATGTGGGGAGGGTTTGCTGAGGGGGCCAGAGAGCCAGGCTGGGTAGGCTTCCAGCCCCAGAGGATCAGCCCTTCTGAGTCAGAGCGCAGTAAGCTGCGTGTTCACAGCAGCCTGCCAGAAGCTGAGGGAGACACAGGAATAAGCACAACACCTGTTCTCAGCAGCGCCCTGCGAATTGGGAGGCAAGGACCCCACATAGGCGGGGCTGACAGACGGGGGGCAGTGAGCACTCCTGCAGGCGCCTGTGGGCAGAGGAGTTCTGGAGCGTGATCATTTGGGGTGGATCTTGCCCACCTCATGCTGGAACATCCTCCTCCACGGCCAGCCTGCAAGGGGAGGAGAGTCTGGTGTTCCTTTCCTCAAGGGATTTTGTCTTGAGGGTCTCTTTTCCTGCCTGTCCCCACTCTGGGGACCTCCACCTTTAGAAAGTTCTCCTCTTTTAGCTAAGGGCACCCACTGCATAGCTTACAGTCCTCCAAAGGGAGGGCTGCGTGGAGCTCGGCTCACCTCCTCTCCTGTAACAGTCTGTAGGGATTTGGAGATGGCCCCTGGCCCCTGAGTTCCTTCCAGTGATGCCCTTTAGAGCCTGGTTCCTGTCCTCTGAGCAACCTTGGCCTGTGTGTGCTCACCAAGTCTAATCTGACCACGCAGGGGGAGCAGACCGTCACCTTCCCTGGTCTGGGTGATACACTTGTGTTAATGTCCCTGGTTGGTACGCCAGCTTTTCTGGGTAGTCGTTTCCTGCATTAACTTGTTTTGAGCACACAACCTTCTACTCTGTGGTCCTAAGCAGAAGTTTTCTGTCTTGGATTGGTGGGGACCTAAACACAAGCTGTGGCATTGGCACCTGAGCTCGACACATGATGTGCCATGGATGGAGACGGAGGTGACGGCTGATGTGCGGATCCCAGTGGGGACAACGAGACAAGGTGGAGTGTCTGCTTGTGCGCTGTGTGTGTACCAACACCAGCTTGCACTCCTGGTCCCTGAGAGCAGGTGCAGCTGAGAGCTGAGTGGTTCAGGTGACACCTTTCTGGTCAGCTGTGCCTTGGGGTCACTGGACAGCACAGGACAGAGGTTCCAGCCTTTGGAACTTGAGCTGTTGCTTTTAACAGGAGAAGACAGGTTAGGGACCCAGCTTGCCGAGTGAGGCACTTCTCATTCCTGAGGCTTGAATGTGTGATCTTGGCACCCAAGGCTGCCTGTTGGTGCCAGGCACATGAGAGTCTGGTGGGCTTTGGGCAGGAAGAGATGCCCACTTGTGAAATGGCCTTTGGCTATCACTAGCCCTGTCAGACATGCAAGGTGTGACCCGTTCAGGAAGGTGAGAGGCCTCCCAACAGACAGTGTCACCAGCCTTTACCTGGGGTAAAGGGGTAGTGATTTAATATATTTTTCCTTTTTTTTTTTTTTTGCTAATTATAGATAATGCTTTGTTGACCATCTCTGTGGGTGTATAGATTCTGCAAGGTCTTCCCTTTAAGGGTTTGCTGCTGGTGGTGGAATTCTTAGGTCAGGTTCAAATCCTGCACGTAGTGTAGCCCTCAGATGTTGTGCTGTTTTCTCATCTGCAAAATCATCCACACTCTTCCTTTGGATTAGTTTTCTGGGACTACCATGATAAAGTACCACAGACAGGGTGATTTAAATAACAGAAATTAATGTCCTTACAGTTCTGGAGACTAGAAGACTGAGGTCAAGGTGTTAGCAGGGTTGATTTCTCCTGAGGCCTCTCTTTTTGGCTTGTAGATGGTAGTCCTCTCCCTGTGTGTGTGTGTGTATGTGTGTGTGTGCACGTGTGCGTGTCCATGTATGTGTGTCCTGATCTCCTCTTTTTATAAGGACACCAGTTAGATTGTATTAGGGCCCAAACTAAGGGCCTCAGTTTACCTCAATTACCTCCAAATACAGTTACATTCAGAGATAATGGGAGTTGAGATTTCAACAATGCATTTGGTGCAAGGGGACACAGGTCAGCTCAAAACAGCCTCCTAGGACCGCTGTGAGGATGGTGTGAGATCAAGGAAATGAAAGACCTGTCCAGGGCCTGTCATGTGCAAGTCACCCAACATGTGTTGCTTCTCTCCCGTGTCACACATGAATCTGAGTTTATCTTCTGAGGGTCAAGAATATTTTGCTGCCCAAATGTGTTAATTCACTTATTATCATTCTCAAAATCTGGCTGTATTTTGAAAACCTGCCATGATAGAGTGGACCCAGCCCAGAACAGATCATGGTGGGGCCTTGGCTCAGATGCCTCCTCCACCTCCAGAGGCTGGAAATGGCAGGCAGGCCACTCCATTGCCCTCACCTCAGTGTCCCCATTTGCAGGCTGTGAAGGATCCTGTCTCCTTCAGCATGTTTTGAGGTCTATTAAATCTATCATGGTTTTAAACCTTTTTCTTAACTGGATTTTTAAATAGACATCATGCCACACTTCTGTATTTTAAACATATGCACACACATTAATGTTAACTTTTTGGTGTGATTATTTTAATATGGCTATGTATAATAAATGAGTCCTTATCTTTAAGAGATACGGAAGCATTTATGGATGACATGTCTGAGATTTGCTTTGAAACAACCTGAATCACAAGGAAAGTAGGTGGGGATCTAGATGAAACAAGATTGGCCATGAGTTCTTAATTGCTGAAGCTTGATTATTCATATCTAGGGGTTAATTATTCTTTTTTCTCTGCCTTAGTATATATTTCAAAATTTGCACAGTAAAACTTAAGAAAAATCAAACAGAACATAGCATAGAAGTGGAAGGCTCATGGCTCAGCCATTTGCCCCACTTCCAAGAGGTGACAGCTGGCAGCAGGTCGCAGCATAGAGGAGGATGCAACACTTGGCTATCTCACAGGCTCTGGTGTGCACTTGTGTGTTCTTTGGCTCCTACATTGTTTGAAAATATTTGGAATTAGTTGCCAACATTTATTAATCTTTTGAAAGAACCAGCTGTTGGTTTTATTATAGTATGTTATCTATCTTATTGATTTTTGCTTTTATCTTTATTAAGTACTTATTTTACATTCTTTAGGTTTATTTATTTTTTCCTAGCTTCATGCACTGACAGACACTAAACTTTCTATCTCTCTTTTTTTTTTTGATAAATGTACTAAAGGCTATATGTTTTCCTCTGTGTGCCACATTGGCTGCATCCTATAGTTCTCTCATTATTATTTATTTATAAATAATCTGTGAGCTTTTTCTTTAATCCAAGGGTTATTTGAAGTGTGTGTTTTGAAGTTACACACACACATATGCACACACACTTTCATTAGTATAGTGATTAGATAAGTCTATGTATTATTCTGTTTTGGTCACTTACTAATTGTGTGACATTGGGCATATAATTCAGCTTCTCTCTGCCTTGGCTTTTGCCATCTATAAAATGAGAATGATATTAGGTCATTAGATATGAAATGTCTGATTTCGAATCAAAAGTTTAGTTTATTCTATCTCAAACAAGAGCAGTACAATTAATCAAAGTATGTGTCTAAACTATCGACATAGTTTTGTCATTTTAATGGTAGCTTCTTTATGTTAGGAGCAAAGAAGCCTGAAGAGTGGCGATGAAATTGTAAAAGGTGTTTTTCACAGCTTGTTGAGAATTGAATATTTTTTATTGTAGTAAGTGGTCCAAAGTCTAGAAGAAGTAGTAGTCAGTTAGTGTAAGGTCTGGTGAATACAGTGGATGACAGAGAGTTTCTAAGTCCAGTCTCTGTAGTTTAAGCAGCATTGTTTGTGCAGCATCTGGTTGAGCATTGTCTTTAAAGAGGATTGGCCTGTCCCTATTGACCAATCTCAGCTGTTTAATCATAAGCCCTCATCATTTCATCCAATTGGTTTTAGTAGACATCTGCTGTAATCGATTGACTAGGTTTTATGAAGCTGTGGTGGATAATACTAGTGCTGGACCACCAAACAGACACCATTACCTTTTTTTGATGAATATTTGGTTTTGGACTGTGTTTCAGCACTTTATCTTTATCCAGTCATTGTGATTTTCAAAAAGAATCCATTTTTTATCACAAGTAACAATACGGTATAGAAATGGACCACCTTTGTGTCATGACAGCAAAGAAAGGCAAGCTTTGAGATGATTTTTCTTTTGACGTTTGTTTAATTTACATAGTACCCATCTATCCAGCTTCTTTACCATGTTGATTTGTTTTAAATGGTCTAACACTGTTGGAATAGTAACATCAAACCTTGTTGTTAATTTGTGTGTAGGTTGAGATGAATTTGCTTACCCTACAGTTTTTAGTTTATTGTTATTCACGTTGGTCTCATATCGTCCACGTGGTTCATTTTTAAGATTAAAATTACCAGAACAGAACTTTTTAAACCATTGACATACTATGTGTTCATTAGCCACATCCTTTCTAAACACTTTGTTGATATTTTGAGCTATGTTGAATTGGTTTTATGATGGAACTCATATTTGAAAATAATATGAATTTTTGACTTATCTATGGTTGTACAAAAATTGTTTTTAAAAAATTGAAAGATAATCACAAGTCAAAACATGCATTTGAAAGAATGAGGATGTAACTTTACAATAAAAATAAAACAAGAAGTGTTAAAGTAAAATACCTCAGAAGAATGAAATTGGACATTTCATACTTAATAACCTAATACTAATACAATAGCCCTCAAAGTTGTTGAGAAGATTAAGTTAGTTATTGCATTGCACACATTTAAAATAGATAACATATATTGGATGTTCACTCTCTGTAGACACATTTCTAATGCATAATTTTATATTTTAAACATTATTGGAATTTTTCTTTGTAGCTCAGTAATTACTTTTTTAGAGTTCCATGGATATTTGAAAAGAACATTTATCTCTTGTTGTGTATAAAGTACTACACAAATATATTAAATCAAACTTACTATCTTATTCAGATCCTTTTCAAAGTTTGAAAGCTAGTGATTACCATTTTAGTTAGCCTGCACGCATGTTGGGTTTAGCAGATATAATATTTTAAATTATCATTACTTTGTTAATTTTTACACCTTAAATGGAGCATGTGCTCTTTCCATTTCATTGCAGTCCCTAGCATCATCACATCAGCTCACCTCATTTACTTTATAACTTAACAATTATTATTATTAGGTCTATTTAATTTCTGAGGGGGATCCATTAGTGTCTCTTTCCATGCTTTGTCACTGTGACTTATCAGTTTCTTCTTGTATTTGTGATAATTTTAGCTTCATGTATTTTGAAGCTATATGGTTAGGTACATAACGGTTCATGTTTGTTACTTGTTTTTGGTGGGTATAAGCTTGCCTATACAAAACATGCTGGTTTATTGTGTTTAGTGTTTTTTGCCTTAAGTTGTTTTTTCCCTCTTATATTATTGTTATGTCTGCTTTCTTTTATTAGTATTTGTCATATGTGTATATATATATGTTCATGTTCTTAGCTTATTTTTTTCTTCTAGGAAGGCTTTGGCTTGGCTTATAACAGAAAGACATAAAAATAAGGTATAAAGTCAGCCCCCAAATCTGGGGTGCATGTGTGATTCATGTATACTAACTTTCATATTGACTGTGATAAAGGTTCAAATTTACTTGTCGCTACCTAGGAGAAAGGACAAAAAGAAAACATGTCAAATGCTATATCATCAGACAATGTTATATCATGTTATATTATAATGCTATCATCAGAAATGTTTGGTGCTAAATTGCATAAAAGAATGTGCTCTCATGCCTTCATTGAGTGTTCACTGAGTAATGTTGTGTTGGTGTGAGGACCACACTGAAATGCTGCTGACTTGGAAGAAACCAGAGACCATGGAGTTCCCAGGGGATGTCTAGGCGGAATGTCTGGTGAGTGATGGTGCCAGTCCCTGGGGTACACCACCTGGGACCTGGCCTTCTTTGATATTTTTTGGCTTTGTCATCTGTAATGTATTGGCATATGTTTCAGGCAGGAAGAAGGCAGGGCAAAGGTCATAAGGGTTATGGCAGCTGACATTGTCCTTTTAACAAACTTTCCTAAATACCCCTCTAGTAACTTCTGCCTCTTCCTCATTGGCCAGGGCTGTGCTTCATGGTCACACTTAGACCAATGGTAGGAAGATGACTGGGAGAAGGGGGTGTGGCTGCATTCCCCATCTCACTCCTGCCTTGAGACTTAGGGGACATCGAGTCCAGACTCCTGGGGAGGAAGGGACCTGCTGATGGTCTGTTCAGAGGCCCCGCACACTCTGCTCACATACCTCCTGTGACAGGGGTAGCCCTTTGAGCCCCCAGCTATGGTCAGCTACCACACGTCCTGGATGCGACCTGGTAACATGTGGTCAACTCCGATCCCTTGGGCAGATCTGCTTTCCTGTCTGGGCTTTGGTCTTCTTCGGTGTGAAATGAGCCCATAGGCAAGGTTAACTCTGAAGTCCAGTGGCTGGTGATGGAAACCCTCCAACCTGTTGCTGAAGGGAGAGGCCACCTGCTGCTTCATTTGGCATTTTGGGATGTCCCTGGAGTCCCCAGTAAAAGAGTCAGAAGAGAAGATGGAGCTGAGATGGGGAATGCTGTCAGCAGGGGAGCACCTCAGAGTGGGAAGAGCTGAGGGGAGGAGGGCGTGAGCAGGGAGAAGCCGCTGGTAGGTGCAGGGTGGGCGATACTCTCTCTGGCTGCCTTCTTCCTGCCTGGCGTCCAGACTCCTGCTCCTCACCCCATCTGGTGGGGAGAAATCTGAAGCTGGTGGGGCGTTGCGCTCGTCTCTGTAAGCCTTAGTTCTGGGCCCTGCAGCCTCTCCTGCAAGGCGGTGTTGAGTGCTGCGCTGCTCTTCTCCTTCCTATCTGGTGGGCATTCGCCACCCGCTGGGGCCCTGCCCTCTTTGTGGTTTAGAGGGGAACTGTCGGTGACCTCCTTCCCAGCCCCTGGCTGAAGTCTCCCACTGCCTGCCACCAAGACTCAGGAGACCTGGCCATGGGAAATGCTGTTTTTTTCCCTTGGGTTTTGTTTTCCGGCTCAGCCTAGGTCCATTCTGGGCACACAGAGGAGCCCTCTCTAATTTCTGGCTTCTTCTGGGCATGACTTAAGCATTTGTTTTTGAAGGGCTGGCGGTGGGGGTGGAGGTGCACCAGGCGGTACGCAATACTGCACTAGACAATGCTACCCACGTAGCCGTCTCCCAGTTGCATGTACTTCTGCCATGGCTCAGGCCCATGCTGATGTCCAGCAAGCTGCCCACTCATCAGAACAGGTCAAGTGACTCCCCTGCTCAGAAGCCATCAATGGCTCCCAATGGCCCACAGCATACATGCATTGCTCACCATGGCCCTTGAAGTCGGAGCTCTGGCTTACCACTCAACCCTGTCCCTCAGTTTACCCCTGCCCTATGCAGAGTGAGTCACAGGCTGGGGCAGCGTGTCCCTAATCACTAAAGGAGCCACCTGGAAGAGTGGCCCAACCCCAGGTGAAAAAAGATGGACTCCTTCCGGTGGCCCGCCCATATGGAAGCTTCTGGTGGCACCACCAGAACCAACCAGGCCCTGTCAGCCTCTGGCTGGTTAGGTGCCTCTCTTGTGTGTCACTGCAGCTCCGGGGTGCCTGCCAGCTCAGCACCTGTCACCCTGTGTTGTGCTCAAGCCAGTCTTCATCCCCTACCCCCAGCACCTCTCGGCAGGGCCCCGCTTCTTCACCTTGTGGTGGCTGAGGCCACCCCCCCAGTGTCTGGCACCAAGCAGGCCCTCAGAGAATGTTTCTTGAATGAACATAGGCATATAAATGGGACAACTTTGATGAGAGCTATATTTAACTGTTCTAGAATATTCTCCAGGTCTTTCAGAAAAGCGAATCCTTGAAAAACAGCAGGCCATGAATCTGAATGGCAGATGTTTGCAAGAAGTGGTGGGTGGTCCAACTGGGAGGGCAGTCCTGCTTCCTGTGGATCTGGGGTTCTCCCTGCACCCCTCATCTTCCCTGCTCAGCCTGCAACACCTGCTGACCTCCAAATCCCAGGGCAGCTGCAGGGCCTGGCTGGTTTTGGTGGTGCCACCAGAAGCTTCCCTATGGGCGGGCCACCGGAAGGAGTCCATCTTTTTTCACCTGGGGTTGGGCCACTCTTCCAGGTGGCTCCTTTCCTGAGTTCTAAGCATAGCTCTGACTGTCCAGGCCATGCAAGCTGCCGGTTGGTTAAATAGCCATGGCCATGTCTTCTAATGTCTTCTCTCCCAAGTAGGTTGCTGGGGCAGGTGTCCACTCTGGGTTGCCCGGCATCCCACACCTTGATGGAGGATTGGTGCCCTGCTGGCATCACTAGGGAAGCTGGCCCAGCAGCCCCAGACTCTCATTGCTTATGGCAAAGGGAGCAGCCTGCTGTGCTCTCTGCAGCCCCTCGGGTCATGGGGAGCTTCCTAAAGCCAGTGGCCCTTGTTCCAGGTCCCAAACTCTCAGGGGTGCCAGGAGGTCTGCAGGGTCAAGTCCAAACTTCCAAGAAGTGTGGATCTCCCCTACACGACTCCACCCTTTGGTCTTCGTGCCTTCCTGTGGAGCTCTGCACATCGGCCACTGGTCCCTTCAGTGTGGCCCGTGCCTGAGTCACCCATTGGCCCAGGCCACTCTGGTGTGCCAGTGAGGGGAGAACAGCAGTGGTTAGAGCCTGCTGTGGACGCAACCTCCTTGGGAGTTGTGCGTCCTGGTTGGCTGCTTCCTCATTGAATATATTGTGTAGTGCAGAGCCTGGTATTCCCATAGGGGAAATGGGTAGAATGGTGGCTGCTTCCTGGAGATTTTGTGAGGGTTAATTGAGATGACATGGGGAGGTGCTTGGCTGGTACCTGCATGTGGCACACAGTGGGTGCACAGTGTGTGACGTTTGCCTGCTGTGTGCTATGCTAGACGCCATGTTGGACGCTGTTGGCTCCGAGGCAGAGAGGGCAGACCTAGAGGCCATGTGTGCGCTTGGGGGAACAGTTGCAAATCTGGAGCTCTGCCCTGTGGGAGGAGAGGGCTGTGACGAGGAGGAGGTGGGGGCTGGGGGTGCAGGGAGCCCCAGGCCAGCGGCCAGGGCCATGGAAGCTGTGTGGAGGAGTTTGGATTTTGCACCCCAGAACTTGGAGCCAGAGGGAGGTGGCATAGCTCTAGGATAGGAGAATTAAACCACTTGGGTTCAGTCCTGGAGTAGCCATCTGGTAGTGGGTGGCCCTAGACAAGTTACTTGCCCTCTTTGGGCCCTGGTTTCTTCCCCTGCCACTTGGGGATCAGACAGCACACATGCCTGGACACAGTGAGACACAGGCTCGCTGGGCTGAGCAAACAATCATGTCCTCTGGTGTGTGCATTTGAGGAGGACTCCCATGGTAGCAGGTGACATGTGTGGGTTGCAGGGCTAGAGGGGAGGTGGGCAGCTGGTGCGGGCTGCGTGGGTGGAGGCTTTGTGCAGGATGGTGACAGTGGGGAAGGAGAGGCAGGTCTGAGCCACTGAAGCCCTAGCAGGTAGGGCCGCCCCCTCGCTGGTCCCCACTCTTCCTGCCACTCCTCCAGCCTAGGACTGTCCCCGAGGTGGCCCTTCTGCTCTCCACATTCACAGCCCCTTGAGGTGTACAGGACGGGGCTGCCCCAGGAGCTGCCACCTGCAGGCCCAGGGCAATGGCCCTGGCTGCAATTCCTGGGGAAAGTGACCAGGAAGATCAGGGCTGGGTGGTGCCTATGGGAAGGCTCCTTCCTAAAGCTGGGCCCCCCTCTGCCTGCCCCTCTGTCACCCCAGGAGGTCCTGGGCACTGGACCTTCTGGTCCCTGTGCTCCTGCCACTGCTGACCAAGGCCAAGCCTGGAGGCTGCACTTGGCTGGCTCTGGGCAGAGGCGCTGCCAGCCAGAAGGGAAGCTGCCAGCTCCTGCTGGCCTCGGGCACAACTCCTGAGGCCCCACAGGCATGAGGTGGGGCCAGGTGGCACAGGGGAAGAGGCCTGATGGGGGTGGGAGCCGTGGGCCCCCAGACCCCGTGCCTAGGTAGGCCTGTTCCTGGCACACAGTGAGTGCTTACCTCACCCAGGACGCTTGTCACTCAGACTTGGCTCGAGGTGTGTTGGAGAAAGATGCCCTGGCTGCAGGTGAGGCGTGGGCTGCAGGCAGAGCAGAGATGGGGGCTGCAGCCTCTACCATGACTTCCTCCTTCCCACATCTAAGTCAAGGTTTGGGGCACAGGAAGGGCTCAGCCAGCGCCTGCTCATTGCAGAGTGAACCAGCCTGGAACCCTGCTTGCCTTGGCTGCCCTCTCTGGCTTCGGTTCACCTGCCATGAGGGAGGACCCTGGACACCTTTGAGAAGATCTGTGTTCAAATCCTGACCCCTTACTCACAGGCTGTGTGACTGTGGGCAGGCGCTTTAACCTCTCTGAGCAAATGCTAAGCTGTGGGTGACCAGGGACGGGTGTGCCCAGAGGCCTGGGGTTGAATGATTGCTACTTATATCTGAAAAGACTGTGTTGTCTTCTTGTAAGAAAAGTCAGAGTTATTTGGGATTTCTCGCATAACGAGAGGTTGGGGCAGCGGGCTGGGCTGGTGTGGCTCCATGGGAAGTTGTCAGGGCCCTGGGTCCCTTGCAGCCTCCGGCAGCCGTCCTCAGCAAGTGGCTCTCACCTGCCGCTCCTCATCCTGCCTTCTGTGCGGGAGGGGGAAGAGCAGAGGTAGGTGCCAGCTGGGCCTGTCAGGTTCAGACACTCTCCTGGAACCCACTTGGCATCAACTTCCGCTGGCTGTCATTGGCTGGGGCTGGGCCACGTGGCTACTCCTGGTAGTGTTTTTAGCTGGACCCATTGTTGTTTCAAATAAAACTGGGGTTCCCTGAGCGAGAGAGAAGGGAGAGAGGTGTTGGTATCCAAAGCCAAACCTGCAAGTGCATCTTTTCAGCTAGTGTTCTTTTTTTTTGTTTTGTTTTTTGTTTTATTCTTTTATTGGTAATTTTCCCCTCTGTATTAATTTTTTAGATTTTTTTTTATTTCAGTATATTACAGGGGTATAAATGTTTAGGTAATGTATATTGCCCTTGCCCACCTGCCCCGCCCCGAATCAGAGCTGTGTGATGTGCACCGTCTTGGAGATGGACATGCTTGAAGCTCAGCCAGTGTTCTTTCAGCCAGTGTAGACCAAGCCTCTGCAGCAGCTGCCTGGTCGTGCACCCTGTGGAGGTAGAGCTGGACTTCGCTGGGCCCCGCTGATGAAGGTTGCATTTTTATTGCCTCTATACAGCCTGGGGAGAGAGGCCATTTATTACCATCTGTTCAAAGACAGGAGCCCATGTGGCAGCAGGGGCCAGGTAAGGCCTGGGGGCCCATCCAACCCACCCAAGTCCATAGACCTCTGACCCCAGAAGGGGATGGTGTCTGTGGATGTTAGAACTGGCCATGGGATTTCTATCAACTCTGTGTGGCTGCATCAGGGACCTTCTCTACGGATCCCAGAGGCCCTTCGAGGCGCTGGGGGAATGTCCCAGTCACGTGAGGATCGGGCTTCCGGGAGCCTTATCCCAGCATAGCAGGAGGCCTGCGATAGCCTCAGAGCTCAGAGCAGGAGTGGAGGGGCCCGAGCTGGCTGTGAACCAAGACCCAGACTCATCTTGCCCTGACCTGGGGGGCCTTCCTGAAAGCCCTGGATGGACGTGGGGCAGTGGTCCCAGAGGGACAGTGACCTCAGGGGGGCTATGAGGGGGACTGCACCTTGTGCAGAATCATGATTCCAGAGGCTTCCAAAGAATTCTCATGACCTTGAGAAATCTGGGGGAAACTGTAGACCGCATGAGTCCAGTGGTCTCCAGGCCCAAGCTGGTATCGGCCTCTGGCGCCAGTGAGTAGAGAAGCGCCCCAGCCACAGCTGGGCGGCCCTAGTGGGTGTGCTGGGCTGTGCAACTGGGCCTCTCGGGCTGGGATGCAAAGTCTTGCTCTGTGGCTGTGAGGACTAGGGAGCATCTGGTTTGTCTTCCTCCTTGTAAGGGTGATCCGGCCCACTTTTTCTCCCTCAGCCAAATGCTTGGCATTTAGAGGAATTATGTTCTCTCTTGGCCTTGAGCTGCCTCTTGAGGTTTAAATAAACCAGTAGGCAAGGCAAGCCGGGTGATGAATACTTCTTGGCATCTGGGGTCAGATTAGCCCATGGGACATGTTACGGGAAGAGCCACAGGCCCTGGAGTTAGATGGGCCTGCACAGGAGCTCAGCACTGGCCCTCATTCCTAGTGTGACTCAGCGTCCGTGCCTCAGTTTCCTCATCTGCAGCACAGGGGCACACACTCACTAGTGACAGCGAAAGCACTAGCATCCAGCACAACCACAGCTGGTCCAGTGTGGGCCTATTAGTTGGTCCTTGTAAGGGATGTGGTGTGGGGGGTGACAGTTACGGGACTGGCTATTGCCCAGCTGGGACAAAGAACTTCAGTGTGTTAGCAATGGTGAGAGCCACTAATGCCATGTGTACCCACATCTTGAGGGACAGCGATGCCTGTGAGGCACTTTGTATGCAGGAGGCAGTGTCCCTATGGGTCCGCCTTTAGTCTCCAAGCCCCGGGGATAGGGTCCTTAATCTCAAGCCTGAGAAAGTCACAGTCATAGCTCTGTCCTCAAAGAGCTCACAGAGTGGAGCAGGAGACAGACAAAGACCCAGCCAATGGTGGTCCTGAGAGCAAAGGGCTAGGAGGGGGAGTTCAAGAGGGAGCTGCCACTGGCTGCTCTTGTTTTTGTGAGAAGAGGGAAGGCTATGTATTACTCAGCATAGGCCAATGGCTGTGACAAACAGCCCTCACTTCTCGGTGGCTTAACACAGTATACATTTATTTTGCCCACACATTAATGCAGGTCAGAATTGAGGCTATGCTCCACTTGGTCACTCAGGGCTCCAGGCTCCTTACATCTTGTGTCTCTGCCCTCTGCTGGGGCCTTGTCACCCTCTCCATTCAACTAGCCAATGGGGCAATGGGGAAAGAGAGCCTGCAGGTGTCATGGGACATATTTCACAGGATAGGCCTGGAAGTAGAAGTGATGTGTATCACTTATGCCCACATTCCATTGGCCAGCACTTTGGTCACATGACCCGACTTAACCGCAAAGGGGTCTGGGAAATGTAGGCTAGCTGTGTGCCCAGGAGGAAATGTGCACAAGGCTGTGAGGTTTGGTGAATACTAGCAGGGTCTGTCACGGGGGGCTTCTAGGAGATGTCAAGGTTGACTTGGGTTGGGGAAATGGCTGGGAAGTGAGGTCGGGGAGACACAAGGTCTCCAGGCAGGGTGTCAGCTTGGCCAAGGCAGGGACTGAGAGTGTGCCTTAGTTTGGGCTGCTGTAACAAAGTATCACAGATTGGGTGGCTTGTGAACAACGGAATTTTATTTCTCATAAGAATAACGGAATCTTATTTCTGGAGGCTGGAAGTTCAAGATCAGGGTGGCAGCATATCAGGTTCTTGTGAGGGCCCCCTTCTGGTCAGACGTCTGACTTCTCCTTGGAGCTCTGCATGGTGGAGAGAGTGACCTAGCTGTCTGGCCTCTCAGACAGACACTGACCCCATTCATGAGGGCTCCCTCCCGTGACCTAAGGCCCCACCTTCTCATACTGTCACATTAGGGTTAGGGCTTCAACATGTGAATTTGGGGGACATTGAGCCCATTGAGACTACAGAGTACATTTGGGGAAGACAGGCCCAGGTGACAGGGTGGGCAGCAGGGTTTACAGGACATCTCCCGTCCTGCCCACACTCTTCTCCTCCAGCCCAGCCCTGCCCCCCGAGTGTCTCCGTGTGTTTCCAGGTCAGGCATTGCCTGTGCCCTGGAGTAGGGTCCTGCCAGGGACCTTATTACCTCATTCAGTCCTCCCCTCTGCTCCTTTTGGGGTTGGTGAACACCGAGGCTTGGGGGAGATAAAGTAATTTTCCTGTAGCTCGCTCAGCCAAAAAGCGTAGAGCCGGGACTGAGTCCCAGTGTGTCTGACTCTACGGCCGGCGCTATTTCTAGTAGCCCAGACTGTGTCTGCTGTCAGGGAGCCCGAGGGGGGAGGGGCCCAGCATTGAGAAGGCTTTGTGGGGAGGAAGAGCCAGGTCCCTGGGTGCCACGTGAGGGAGGGAGATGGCCTTTTGCTGTGGTTCTCAGGGAAGCGCTTGCTGACATGGGGCCAGTGCAGGCCCCGCCCTGGAACAAAGCCTCATTTCGCTGCCAGTCCTCAGGGCCACGGGGGTGTTAGGGCTTTAGTGACTAACAGCCTGGGCCCCATCTCAGCACCTCATGGCTCTCACAAATGTGGTAGCAGAGGAGGGCCTTGAGCAGAACAGGAGAGGGGAGGAGAAAGGTCATCTGGCCAGGTGAGGGGTAGCAGAGGTGTCCTGGGCACAGCCAGGGGCTGGAGTCGTGGGGTCCTGGTTCAAGGCCTGGCTCCTCGCTCAATAGCTGTATGCCCAGGTGTGACAGAGACCCAGGCTCCCCATCTCTGAAAGTGAAGGGCAAGGTCCCCTGGCCCTCAGACAGATGGCTCCAGGAGACACTGGCGTCTGTCCGCCTAGCCCCGGCACCCTGTCTTTGTCCGCTTGGGCTGCTGTAACAAAATACCATAGACTGAGGAGCTTGAAGAGTAGACATTTATTTCTCATAGTTCTGGAAGCTGGAAGTCTGTGGTCGGGGTGCCAGCAGGATGGCTTTAGAAGGGCCCACTGCCAGGTTGCAGCCCGTGGCCTTCTTGCTGTGTCCCCAAATGGCAAAGAGAAAGAAGAAAGAGGAGAGAGAGATCTGTTCCTTCCTCTGCTTCTAAGGACAGTGATCCACCATGGGGGCCCAGCCTCATGACCTCTTCTAAACCTGGTCACCTCCCAAAGCCCCACTTCCGCATACTGTCATATTAAGGGTTAGGGCTTGAACGGAGGAATTTGGGGAGCATGCAAACCGTCAGTCCCCAGCACACCCAAAAGGGCTGTGGGAAATGAGCATGGGGTTATGGTCTCCCTGGCCTGCTGTTGGGGTTTCGAGCCAGAAGGGTGGGAAGATTGTGCAGATGAGGAGTAAACACAGCGCGAGCGACAGCGGGGGCAGGGCACTGCCGCAGTCAGCTCTGGCTCCAGGAGGAGGGAGCCCCAAATCTGGCCTCGAGGAGCTGGGGTGTGGGTGGGGCGTGGGTTTGGTGTGATACTGGGATGAATACTTTTCTCTCTGCTGGGGGTGGCAGGGGCTGGTGTCCCAGAGCACCCTGAGGCCCCACTCTGCTCTTGGCTGTAGCAGAAGGCAAAGGAGGCCTACCATTTCTTTGGTGGTGCTTTACAACTGGCAAAGGGACTTAACCCATTGTCCCAAATGTATACAGTTGACATTTTGCTTATATTTGTGCATTCTCTTTCCAGTCTGCTGTTTGCCAGCTGTGCAGCCCAGGTAAGCCCTTGCAGTTCCAGCCCTGCTGTCTCCGTCTGTAAAATGGGGTAATGGTGTTTCCCAGATCAGATTGGTAGGAATGTTAAATGGGATGGTGGCTGTTGAGGGGACAGGTGGGAGGCACAAGTACCCACTGCTCACCTGGCACCAGCCAGGTGCTGCTTAGGTGCCCTTCATGGCTCCTGGCATAGGCCCAGCAAGGTTTTTTTTTTCCTTTTCTGTAGCAGCTTTCCTGAGATATAGCTCATGTCCTATACAGTTCCCTCATTTAATGTTTACAACTCAGTGGTTTTTAGCATTTTCACAAATACACGCAACTGTCGGCACAGTCGATTTTAAAATGTTTTCCTGTTTTCAAAAAGAAAACCTGTGCCCCTTAGTCATCTCCCCACCAGCCTGGAGCCTACGAGGAGCCCACTTCTACTTTCTGTCCCTAGCAGGCAAGGTGAACAGGCCGCTTCTGCTGGGTGCTCATTCAGCAGCTAAGGGGGAAGTTAGCTCCCCAAATTCAAGGTGCGAGGACTCCCTTGTCTCTGGTTCTCTAGGCTCACACCCAACTCTGCACGGGGCGGGGGCTGTGTCAGTGGCAGATCCTGTAGCTGTCCATTTATTTATTCCTCCACACTTGTCTAGGTGCTCCCCATGGGACTGGCTATTCCCACCATGCGCCCACCCTCTCTGGCCGGGCACAGTACCTCTGCCCTGTGACTCTGGGGGAGATTGGACAGGGAGGAGCCCGTGGGGTGCTGCCTGGCTTGGACTCTCTGCTCCTGTGGTCCTTCCCAGCCCACACATGCTAGGATGTTGGTGATTCCCCAGCCACTGGACCCCCAAGCTTCTTCCCCAGCCACTCCTTTGTCTGGGGAGGAAATGGGACTGGAGCCCCAGCCTGGGTCCCTCTCTGCCCCTGAGCTGCTGTGGATGGTGGGACACCCCATGGCGGCCGTGTCCAGAGAGGCTGGGCTGACCCTGCCCCACATCCGTGTCCATGCACTCCCTGCTGCCCTGGAGGTGGCCCTTAGGCGTGGGCCCTTAGGCCCTTAGGCATTGTCGTGGGAATTGCGTATTGGAATCTATTTTCAGACCATTTTGTAGCGTGATTTTTAATACTGCCTGGTGTTGGCTGTTGGTTTTTCTGCGTTTGCCCAAGTGAATGGATTTTGATTGGCCAGAGAGGTTGGGCTGTTTTTTCTGCAGATGTGGCATTGCCAAGAATATTGTCTGAGCAATTAATTACAGGTGACTGGGTCCTTGAGAAGACTGTCTTCAAAGGCTGGGTGTGGAGGGCAGGTGCCCAGGAAGGAATTGTGGCCCCAGCCGTGTGTCCCTCCCCTGACGCCTGGCTCCTGCCTCTGGTCAGCTCGGTGATGTCAGAGTGCCCAGGGAGTCACACATCTCTTTAAATCCAAGGCTAGGAATGACTAAGCTTAGTGAGGAAGGCACGTCAAAAACTGAGCTAGGCCAAAAGCGAGGCCTCTTGTGCCAAATGGTCAGGCAAGTTGTGAATGCAAAGGAAAAGTTCTTGAAGGAAATTAAAAGTGCAACGTCAGTGAACACAGGAATAATAAGAAAGTGCAACAGCCTTATTGGTGATATGGAGAAAGTTATAGTGGTCTGAATAGAAGATCAAACCAGTCACAGCACTCCTTTAAGCCAAAGCCTAAACCAGAGCAAGGCTCTAACTCTCTTCAATTCTGTGAAGGCTGAGAGAGGTGAGGATGCTGCAGAAGAAAAGTTAGAAGCTAGTAGAGATTAGTTCATGAGGTTTAAGGATAGAGACTGTCTCCATCAAGTAAAAGTGCAAGGTGAAGCAGCAAGTACTGATGTAGGAACTGCAGCAAGTTATCCAGAAGATCTAGCTAAGATCCTTGATGAAGATGGCTATACTAAACAACAGATTTTCAATGTGAATGAAACAGCCTTTATTGGAAGAAGATGCCATCTAGGGCTTTTATAGCTAGAGAGGAGAAGTCAATGCTTGGCTTCAAAGCTTCAAAGGACAGGCTGACTCTCTTGCTAGGGCTTAATGCAGCTGGTGACTTTAAGTTGAAGCCACTGCTTTTTTACCATTCTGAAAATCTGAGGGCTCTGAAGAATGATGCTAAATCTACTCTGCCTGTGCTCTGTAAATGGAACAACAAAGCCTGGACAACAGCACCTCTGTTTACAGCATGGTTTGCTGAATATTTTAAGCCCACTATTGAGAACTACTGCTCAGAAAAACAGATTCCTTTTCAGTATTACTGCTCAGTGATAATGCACTTAGTCACCCAAGAGCTCTGATGGAGATGTCCAAGAAGATGAATGTTATTTTCATGCCTAGCACAACATCCATTCTGTGGTCCACAAATCAAAGAGTAATTTTGACTTTCAAATCATATTATTTAAGAAATACATTTTGTATGTCCATAGCTGCCATAGATAGTGATTCCTCTGATGGATCTGGGTGAAGTAAATTGATAACCTTCTGGAAAAGAGGCACCATTCTAGATGCCAGTAAGAACATTTGTGATTCAGGGGAGGAGGTCAACGTATCAACATTAACAGGAGTTTAGAAGAGGTTGATTCCAACCCTCATGGATAACTTTCAAGCGTTCAACCCTTCAGTGGAGGAAGAAACTTCAGATGTGGTAGAAATTGCAAGAGAACTAGAATTGGAAGTGCAGCCTGAAGACATGAGTGAATTGCTGCAATCTCATGATTAAACTTGAATGGATGAGGACTTGCTTCTTATGGATGAGAAAAATGGTTTCTTGAGATGAAATCTACTTCTGGTGAAACTGCTGTGAAAATTGTTGAAATGACAGCTAAAGGAATTAGAATATTAAACCAAATCAGTTGATAAAGCAGCAGCAGGGTTTGAGCTGATTGCCTCCAATTTTAAAAGTTCTACTGTGGGTAAAATGCTGTCAAATAGCACCGTATGCTACAGAGCAATCTTCCATGAAAGCAGTCGATTAATGTGGCAAACTTTATTGTTGTTGTATTTTAAGAAATTGACACAGCCACCCCAACCTTCAGCAACCACCACCCTGATCAGTCAGCAGCCATCAGCGTCAAGACAAGACCCTTCACCAACAAAAATACTGTGACTTGCTGAAGGCTCAGATGATCGTTAGCATTTTTTAGCAATGAAGTATTTTTAATGAAGGTGTATACGTTGGTTAGACATAATGCTATTGCATACTTAACAGACAACAATATAGTATAAACATAACTTTTATATGCACTAGAAACCAAAACTCACTGTATTGTGATATTTGCTTCATGGTGATGGTCTGGAACCAAACCCGCAACATCTTTGAGGGGTGGCGAAGAGAAGTGAGCAGGAATAGAAAGCTTCTGAATGCAGCAGACGAGGTCGAACCTCAAATAAAACAAAAATGGCATGGACAGGCATACCGCAGAGATATTGCAGTAAATAAATACAAATAACTGAAGGGAGTATTGTAATAAAGTGAGCCACACAAATGTTTTGATTTCCCAGTGCATATGAATGTTATATTTACACGACACTGTAGTCTATTAAGTGTGCAATACCATTATGTCTTAAAAAATGTCCATATCTCGATTAAAAAAAACACTTAAAGATGCTGACACGGAGAAGCAAGCACAGGCTGTTGGAAAAATAACGCGGATAGACTTGCTCCATGCAACGTTACCAAAAACCTTCGATTTGTAAAAAACACACTATCTGCGAAGTGCAGTAAAGTGAGGAGCAGTAGAATGAGGCGCGTGTGTAAACGCGATAATGTGGGCGCGCAGCACTGCGTGCTGACCCGTCTGTGCCGTGGGATCTCAATGAGCCTCATTAGCGGCTCTCCCGTGCGGAGGCGCGGCTCATCTCAGTTCCTTGCCATTACAAGGAATGCTGTGATGACCGTGCTTGTCCATGTTGCACACTTGTCCAATTTCCCCCATGGGATCAATTGCTAGAAGTACAATGTCAGGGTCACAGACATCTTCTACAACCCCGTTCTGTTCTGTCTGCATAAAAGAAGCTTCCAGAGGCTGAGCTGCCTGGGTGGCAAAGCGGGAGCCAGTGTCTGCAGCCGTCCTGGAGAGCATCCTGGTGCTGGTGGTTCCTTCTTCCGAAGCTGCTTAATCTGCTTTGCTCTTGTGGCCTCAGTCTTCCTGTCTCTGCACTGGGGGTAACAGAGAGTGCCTGTAGGGTTCTCCTGTGAGTGGAGCCTCATGGTGCTCCCCCTTGGCGTCGTATGCTGGCCTTCGTAAGGGAGTCCTGGATGGTACTGTGGCGGGACGGCATGCCTGGGCTTGCTGCCAGGGAGAGATCTGTCTATCCATTCTCTTTCCATCCCTGGCCCAGCCTGGCCACGGCAGACCCAGCCCACCTCAGCCAGACCTCCCCCCAGGTGAATCGTTTCACTCTCTGCCCTGCGGTGTTGAGATGTCCTCCTCTGTCCCCTACAAGGATGCTGGAGGCTCCCTTGGGTTGGTTCAGGGAGGAGAGAAAGTGGTGCTTCCGGTGAGTTAATGGTGCCGTTGCTCAAAAACAGGTTGGGGGGCAGTGGGTCATCCCGCGAGCCTGGCAGCTGGGCAGCTCCCCTGGCCCCAGCAGGGAAGCCATGGGCGTGGGGACGTCCTGGCAAAGGTGCTGCTAGCCCGGACATTCCCCAGGGGGAGAAGGGAACAGAAGCACGTGTGTCAAGTTTGTGTGTGGTCGACGGTGAGGCCTCCGTGGGATGTGAAGCGGCCGGGCATCCCCTCTTCGTGTAACCACACGGTTGGGGTGGGCGGGAGAGAGTGCTGCGCAGAGGCCAGGTCTGAGTGCCAGCCTGGCTTGGCCACTCCCTCTGCGGGGCCTTGGTGTTGTCTGCAGGGGCTGGGCGGGCTCCTGGGTGGCTCTGGGGCACTCGTCACCCAGCCAATATGTTGTCACACCAGGATTTGCACCTCTATCCCCAGGAGGTATTTGCCGTGATTCCCTCCCCGTTTCCTCCACTGTAGGACAGCTGCGTAGCCAGGATCAGACAAGACTTAGCGCTGAGGTGCTTGGCCAACGTCACGACCGCTCACTGCATCCCAGGTGCCATGCTGATGGAGCAGAATGTGGGTATTGATGCTCCCAGCTCCCTCGAGGGGTTTTGATGCAGTCTGTGGGCAGGAGAGCCTTACCTGGAAGCAGGGTGGACAGGTGCAGTCCCGGCCCAGGCCAGACCTGCTCACTGTGTCTGGGGTAGCACTCTGACAAGGCCTCTGGGGACTGTGTGCCCATTCAGGCTTGGGAAGTGCTGGCTGTGGGGTCATCTGTTGCCACCCCTTTGTGCCCAATTACCTTGTTTTACAGAGGCATTTGCAGTTAGGGAGGCTGGGAGTGAAGCAGCTAAGGTTCATAGAACACCTGTGAGGCTCTCCCGACAGGGTGGCATAGGATAAGCACAGTGGGCACCCAACAGTTGGCAGAATAATGTCCTCTCCTCCAGCCCCCAAGATGCTTGCAAACCATGGGTATGTTCCTTTACATTGCAATGGACAACTAAGGTTGCAGGTGGAATTAAGGCTGCTAATCAGATGGCTTTACTCGAGGGAGGAGCCCGGTTGTCCAGGTGGGGCCCATGTAATCACAAGCGTCTTTATAAGAGGGAGGTTGTGGGGTCAGAGTGAAAAGACATGTGACGGCAGAAGCAGAGGTTGGTGCGATGCGGGAAGGATTGCACTGGCCACGCTGGCTTTGAAGAGGAGGAAGGGACCACGAGCCACGGAATGCAGGTGGCTTCTAGAAGCTGGAAAAAGCAAGGAATGGATTCTCCCCGAGGGCCTCTGGAAGGTATGTAGCTCTGATGACACCTTGATTTTAGCCTAGTGAGACTCATTTCAATGCCTGACCTCTTCAACTCTAAGAGAATAAATTTGTGTTGTTTTGAGCCACCAAGTTTGTGGCCACTTGTGACAGCCACAGGAAGTTAATACATGCAGCAATGTTGGCTATGTAGCTACTTATGCCTGATTAGTTTGTGTGAAATTATACTGGTGCCAGGGTCTGCGGGTGCTTGCTAGACTTTGTTTTTTGTTGTGGGGGGTGGGGGTCATACTCCTCTCCCTGCCCCAGTAGCCACGCCTCGGCCCCGCCCAGCTCATGCTCCAGGGATGGGGCTGTGGCCAGAGGGAACCTCTGCAGTGGCATGGAGGAAGGTGGCTCCTGGGAATGAGGAGACCTGGGTGACACCCTGGAGGGCTGTGACACCAGGCTCAGGTGTGGTCATATGGCCTCTGGCTCCCAGCCCAGCCAGTCCATAGAACGAATGGTGGGGCCTGTGCCTTGTATGTGGTTGGCACCTGCAAATCCAAGGTGACAGCAGCTCCTGGCTGCCAGCTCCCCATAGCTAAGCCTCTGCCAGACTCTCAAGGAGGTGAAACTAGTTTTTTGTGGGGAGCTTGAGTTTTGCGGAGGATTTTAGCTCCAAGGAAAATATAATAATAAAGGAAGCCAGACAAGTTTGAAAAACAGGCCTCCTGCAGTGATATTTGGAGGTCTAAGACAGTGGAGGGGATGTGGGGTGAGCTGGGAGGTTGTGACTGGCTAGGTGGCAGTGGTGGGAGACAGGGCAGCCACCTGAGCCAGCAGGGCTTGCTGTCAGGGAGGCTCAGGGGAGGGAAAGGGCTGCAGAGAAATCTTCAACACAATGCACCCATCTCACAGGTGAGGAGACTGAAGCCCTGATATGAGACACACCTGACCATGGTTGTACAATGCCAGACACTCAGTGCTCAGTCCATGCCCTTCAGTGGGACTCTGCTGTCCATGTTCACATATTGGCTGTGGCTCCTCCCAGCGATGTGGCCTTTGGCAGGTGACTTATCTCATCATGCGTCAGTTTCCTCATCTGTAGGATAGTAACAAGTCCTCATGGGGCTCTCGAGAAATATTGCTAATGTCTCCTCATTTCTTTGACTGACTTCATGCTTTATGTGTAAGAGCTTGTTCCACTTACCTGTGGCTGTGTAACAAATATCCCCAACTTAGTGGTGCAGAGCAATAGCAGCCATTTCCTGTCACCTCTCCCGTTCCTGGCGGCTGACTGGGCACAGGCAGGCGGTTCTCCCTCAGGGTCTCTTGGTGGTTGCAGTGACACTGCTGATGCTGGAGTCAGCATAAAACTTGTCCACATGTCTGTTCACAGGCAGGACAGGACACCTGGGGCTCCTTGGGCCACCTTCTCTCTGCCATCTCTCCACACGGTGGCTTTGGGGTAGCTGGCCTCCCTGCATGAGTGTGTGAGTCAATAGGGAAGCAGTGCTGCCATCGCAAAGTGTCACGTCCACTGCACTCTGCCCATTAGAAGACTCAACCCATGTTCCAGGGGAGGGAATTAGATGCCACCTCTGGCTGGGAGGAGAGATGAAGAATTTGCAGACCTGTTTTAATACAACTACCGGTGCTCAGGATGTCTGGCTTAATGTCTGAGACTCAGTCTTCTTGCAGATGACTCCATCCCAACCTCCCAGCACTGTTAGTTCATTCATTTGTTTGTTCATTTGTTCATTCATTCATCCCCTCTAACAGAAATTGAGTGCCTACTATGTGCTAGGCACTAGGGATCCAGTTATGAACAAAATAGCTCCTTTGATTTAAACATAAGGCCATCCTTCCCACCCCTGCATCTGTGAGATCTGTGGGGACAGGCACTGGGACTTGGGTACATGGTGCATGAGGGTCTAGTCGGGGCCCAGAGGAGGTGCTCTGTGTTGTGTGTGGGGAGGTGGGGCTTGGCCCCTGGAGGACACGTGGCCACCTGCACCTGGCCAGAGTGGAGTGAGAGGGCCATGTTTGCGGTTGGCCTTGCACTGACCTATCTTCCCTTTGTCTCCTGGCCTTGGCCTCAGCCCCTCCCAAGCCAGGAAGCTGGGTGACCTAGGAGACTTCACCACATGCTGTGGGTGTATGCATGTACGTGTGTGAAGCAGCATCAATGTCTATTTTCAGCAGAGACTCTGGGTAGGTCTCTTCCTCCTCTGGGCCGCCCACTGCCTCCTTCCTTTCCTGGGGATCAGGGAATGTTCCTGTTAGGGAGATGCCTAGAACTCCTGAACAAAAACAAACACTGGGGACATTTGCAGGGTGGAAGGGAGCGCCACCCCGGGGTGAGATGCTGGGGCAAGGGCGGGGCTCCCTTTGCTAAACCCCTGCACTTGAGGCCATATCTATCCACCCTGGCCTGAGTTCCTGGCCTGAGGACTGTCCTCTGGCTCCCTCCCCTCCATACCAGATGGACAAGACTGTGTCTCTTTCCTTGACCACCAAATCCTCCAGGCTGGGTGCAGTGTTTGGCTCTGAGCCTCACGATATACCGAGTTGTGCTAATAATGTCTGCACACGTGGCATGACCCTTCCCCAAGGCCAGGAGCATCTGGGAGAGCAGGGAGAGGGTAGGGCAGGGGGCTGGCGGAGGTCTTAACCCATAGCCTGGGCCTGGGGGTTTGAGGCCAGTGGAAGGGGCTGGTCTGGCCCTGGTGTGTGGGGTAAGCTGGTGGCTGGCTGGTGGCTCAGGACTGGAGCCCCCTTTACTGAATGAGCAGCTGCCGGTCAGCAGGGTGGACTTCCAGGTGCAGCCCAATGTGAGAGCCCATCCCCACCCCCACCCCCTCAGCCACCTTGCATGGAACACAGGGAGCCCACCTCCATTCACCCTCCTGGCCTGGGTACCACCGCATCCCACCCTGACAGGCCAAATGAACCACTTTACAGCCTGGAGATAGAGGCCTCAGTTGTCCTGGGGACTTCTCCAAGGTCCCACCGCTGGAGGTGACAGAGCCTTCACTTCCTATGTGCTAGGTTCACCAGGCCTCTTGCAGGCCTTGGCCTCAGTATTGTAGACACCAGTCCCTGCTGGCCTCTCCTGGGACCACCCTTGAAACTCCAAGTCCCCTTGGGCTGGTGCTGGAGGCAGGATTGATCCAGCATTTATGACACCTCCCAGGTGATTCTTACTCAGTGGGAAGTTGAAGCCCCAGAGGGGGAGCTTGCCCTGCCCCCTTCCCAGGGCTATGGCCAGGGTCAGCCCAGGAGCTGGCACACATGACCCCACTGTGTGTGCTTTCTATATAGCCGGGCAGGCCCATTTGCCCAAGAGGCTCTGGCAAATGTCCTGGGCCAGGGCCAGAGTTGACCACTGAAGGGGCTGGTGTCTGAGCCTTTGGCCCTCTGACCTGGCTGTCTGGAAAATGGAAATGGCTCAAAGCACTGAGTTGGGGTTGGGGAAGCATCTCCTCCAGTGAAATGTGAGCTCTGTGGGAGTGGAGGCTTGACCACAGGGTGTACATATGCAGCACAGCAGGAGGTGTGCAGGCCTGACTCAGGTCCTCAGTGTTTAGAACAGCAGTCACATGTGCTAGGAGCTCCATACCCTGGTGGCCTGCATGAGTGAACCCCACTGGGGTGGTTTGAAGCCTGGGGGTGGTTGGATAGCTGGTACTCTGGGGCCCACCACCTGGGTTTGAGACATGGCTCTGCCATTTTCTCACAGGGAACTCTGGAAAGTTACTTTGAGTTGAGCATTTTTGTTACATTTCTACCAAGGAGAAATAGGAGTGCTGGTGACTGTCACAAGCTGGGGGTTGAGGATGCCCCTTTTGGGGCAATAGGGCTGGAAGCCCCATGAGAAGCTGGGAGGAACTGGGCTCCTCTACCAACTAGCTCTGAGACCCCCTTACACAGATGACTTGACTTCTCTGAGCCTTAGTTTTCCCATCTGGAAAATGGGGATGGTGATAAGACACACATGTTACCACAACCACCTGTTGTGGAGGGGTGGCTGTCTCACGTGCTGAGCCCCTTAATGACTGCCAGCATGCAGTATGGTTAATCAGTAAATGCCTGTTGACTGGGTAAAAAATACATCTAATATTTTGGTTTTATCCTGACATTTTTGTGCATTAGGTGAAGGAGCTGAGGGACATGTCACCAGTCTTCATTGTGGGCTGTTAGTACTGAGAGCTTGCTACTGGGAGGTGGTGCTCTAAGTGCTTCTTAGAGATTCTCCCATTTAATCAATATAATAATATTCCAGAGAGGTTGAGGCTCTGTTTTATTGGCAATATAATGTGCTTCCAGAAATGTGCCTAGCGTCACATAAAAATCAACAAATACGACAGCTATGACCAGCTATTTCATTGACTGGGCAACACATTTACATGGTTCAGACATTAAGACAGAACATTAAGGTGTTTTTTTTGGGATTCCCACTCCTGCCCACCCTGTTCCATCCCATCTCCATCCATCCTGCTTTATCCTCTTCTTGCAAATAATAAGGAATCATATTTATTAATATCTTGTGTTTCCAGTGCACACACAAATATATATTATCTTCCCTTTATTGCACAAAAAGCAGTATGCTCAATCACTGCTCTGTCTCTTGCTTTTCTCTAATAACAATAAATCCTAGAGATCTTTGCATACCAACATGGGGCAGGGTCCAAGCCAGAGGCCAGGGATCCAGTGCCTGGCTGCCAGAGAGGATGGATAGGGAAGTATTCTCTATTTTTAATCAACATGGCTGAGGTAGAGGACAAAAAATGAGGGAAGCCCACCCTATATCCTCAATCCTAGGCATGGGCTTTGTTTCATAAATTTGAAGGATACCCTTGTGGTGGGGTAGGGAAAGCCTTGGGTCTGGTGTCAGGTGGCTGTGACTCTAGCCTGGAGCCACCCCCAACTGTTGTCCCCTACAGCAGCTGATGGTTAGGGGACTGTCCACATGGGTGCTTGAGATCACAAAAGCCTTTCTTGCCTATGAATTCATTTGATATTCTCAAGGCTCCCAAGACTCAGTGACTTTGCACATGTTCCTTTGACCTAGAATGCCTTTCTTGCTAACTTCTCTTTCCACAAAACTTTAATTTTTGTATCCAAACCTACTTCTCATCTCATTCCCGTGGGGAGCTTTCTGGGACTACCCCCTCCATGGCTGCTCAGCCAACGTTAGCCCTCCCTGTGTACCCACTGAGCCTCCAATGTACTGCTAGGGAATGTCAGCACCATGGACAGTGCCCGAGGTGGGCGGGCCCTAGAAGCCAGGTCCAGGGCTTCTAGTGACAGACTTAGGACTTTGGCAGGGAACACTTCAGCAGGGACCTGCCTTACTTTGTGGACGCTGGCTCTGCCACTTGTGGCTGGTGTGCCATGGGTGAGTCCGGGCCCGACAGCTGCAGAGCTTGGGCTCTGGAGTCAGCTGGCCCATTTCGTACAGGTGATCCATGAGGACCAGTCTTGTTTGTGAGAGAAGAGCAGCCAAAACTGAGTCCTTGCTTCTCAGAGGGCGTGGCTGGACCCAAGAAGGCAAGGGCGGGCTGGCCCTTTGCTCCCTGGTGTCTTTTGCCCTGTCGAGGTAGTGAGGCTCGAATGGAGGAGGAGCTACAGAAAAGGGGTGCCAGTGGGCTTACTGGGCAGCAGGGGAATCGAGTGTGGCCCACACAGCCTGAGGCCCACCCAGCTTCTATGTGTTTAGCAGTATAGTTGGGGGCTGCTCAGGGGCTCTGTAGGGCCCAGCTGGTTGCAGAGAGGGCCTGGGGCTTCCACTTAGCTCAGATCTGGGCATGGGGGGGAGTTTATCTACCTGCACCCCACCCTGGCTCATGCAAACCACCTTTGCTGTGCCCATAAGAAGGGCTGGCACGGGGACAGTCCGAGTCACCGGAGCCTCCTCGGGGTCCAGGCAGAGTGCAGATTACAGGGCTGCCCTGCCTGCCCTTGGCCTGGGTCTGACTTGAACTTCACTTGTCTTCCCTCTCTCCCTCCCTCCTGGGGCTTCAAGCTCTTTCCCAGGGCTGCACATGGGACTCTGCTTCTCCTTTCCTGGGCCAGAAATCCTCTCTGGATTACCATCTTCTCCTCCAGGAAGCCTCCCCTGCCTTCCCTGCGCTGCCCACCATGTCCGCTTTCTCCCCCTGGACTCTGGTGGGCAGAGCCCAGGACAAGGAGCCCTAGGGTGTAGGAGGAGCCACATCTGCCTGAGTTCTGATGCGTATGACCTTACATGGCTACTTCTCCTCTGCGTGCCTCAGTTTCTCACAGGGAGGCTTTGGGGACCCACCATGATGAATGATCTTGAAGTCCCCTTGCCCCCTACAGGGCTTATAAGCTCAGCGCCCAGTCCCCTCCTGAGGTGGTGCCACTTTTGTCCTTCCCCCACCAGGACCTGGGTGGAGTCACAGCTGCTCATACCCCTTCCTCCCCCAGCCCCAGCCCAGGCTCTAAAAAATCTGCCTCATCAGGTTCAAATCTGAGAGCCAGCCAGCCGGCGTGTCTGGGTGGCGAGAAGGCTATTTTGGGAAGGAGCGAGGGAAGGAGTGTTTTGTTTTGTTTGCCCCTTGTGTTCACAAGAGGTGGCAGAGTCCTGCTCCCATGCTCTTGGACACCTAGTGAGGTCTGAGCGAGGGACGAGACGGGAAGGAGCGACATGGTTCTCTCGGGGAGGGACTGTCAGGCCACCTGGGTCTGCAGCCCGACCCCATCCTTTGTCACTGTCAGCTTGAGCCCAGGCAGTATCTGAGAGCAGGGCAGTGGAGGAGGGGAGTGCCGAGAAACCAGGGCACTTGGATCTTGACACACCAGACTTTTATTTCCAGCCCTGCCGTCTGCCCATGTGTCCACCCGCCTGTCCATCTTCTTGTCCATTTGAATGGCTTAGCTGACCATCTATCCGTCTGCCTATTTGTCTGCCCATCCATCATCTCTCCATCCACCCATCTATTTCCAACAACCACCCTCTATCTCCCCACCTACCCACCACGCAGCCATCCACTCGCCCCCCAGCCTGGGCAGCAGATGCCGTAGGTGTTTCATAAATCTCGCTGGTGCTGTGCTGGGCCCCAGGATAGGATGGTAAACAAGACACACTGTTGCCAGTCTGCCTTCCCCATGAGAGGCTGTGATTAAACGACCATTCTGGCATTTAATGCTTGTCGCTGTGGATCTTACAGTATCCCTAGGCACAGAGAAGGGTTTGAACAGGACGCTGTGTGAGGGGCCTGTGCAGGAACCAAAATGGAAGATTCCTGGGGGAGGTGACAGGATCCAAGAACATGGGGCTCAGACCTGGGCCCTTCTGCCACTTTGGCCTGAGGGCCAACTGGGAATCTGCTGCCTCTCCTGTTGCCCTACCTGAGGGAAGAGCCTGGGGAGGCCTTGGGGTGTGGGGAGCGGTCTGTTGTCCTTGGGGGGAGCTCAGTGGGGGATGGGGTAGAGATGACCTGAGGGGAGAGTGGGTCAGACCAGCCAGACCTAGGGGTGGGAGAGTGTCCATCTGTCTGCCCATAGGATGCAGTCCTGGGACACCTGATGGGGTGTAGACATGCTTAGAGGTGCCCTCTGACCTGGCAGCCCTATCCCCAGGCGAGGGGGGCTGAACACAGCAGATCATGGTGCCAGTGGTCTGGTGGCTTGTGCCTTACATGGCAACACTAAAACCACTCCACAGAGCCTTGTCTGGCTGTATAAGTAGAAAATTCAGACAAACCTCAGCTATTCCTAGGTAACTCTTGGTCTTATTTAGAGTTTTCTCTTAAGTAAAAGCATCCTCTTTTTCCTCCCAAATGTATTAAACTGAAAGCCCCATTCCTGAGGGAGTTGAGTGGACAAGGTCCTGGGCACAGGGTGGGGTCGGGGTCCAGGCCTCAGCGATACCTTGTGTGGCCTGTGGGCCACGGACACGGCCACTCTGGTCCCCCACTTCCCGCCAGTGGAAGGAGAGAACATGGAGCTTGGAGCCTACCCCTTCTACCCCAAGTCCCTGAGCCCGGAGGTTTGGGGCTAGTGAGGTCTCTGGCTGCAGGGAGCTGGAATTCTTGGCGGGGTGTTGCCAGAGTGCTGAGCTGGCTGGTGGGAGGCGTGAGCTCAGTGTGGGCCTCTGGACAGCACAGAAGATGGATTTTTCTTGAGCTGATAATGCCGCCTCGTGTTTGTAGAGCGATTTATGGGTTTGAAAGCACTTTCCCTCATGTCATCTATTAAACAAGTGTTTGTATAGAGTGGGCAAGGGACCAGGTCTGGGCTCACATTCCCCCGTGGGCCTCAGCCACCCCCCAGAAATGTCTGGAGATAGAAGAAGGGTGCGTCTCTGGTGGGGAGTTTGAGTGTAGACCACAGGAATGATAGACCCTGAAATTGGGAGGAAGATCAATTGCAGAGGCTGAGGGAGCGACTCCGGGTAGGGAACCTCAGTTTTGCTTAGATTCAAAGCAAATATGGCACATAGAAATAACACATTGCAGGTAGTCTTTTGATTATGTTACGATAATGCCAAATGCATGTAAAATCTGTTCATCGCATTTCTGTTCCTGGTCGTCTGTATGTGGCATTTTATAATAAAATGCTTTTTTTGTAAGGATGGTCTCAGCCACTTGGAAACCCAGTTTGGAATCAGCAGGTGACAGGGCTGGTGGTTTTTGTGACAATTCTTCCTTGACTCACACAATAAACTCTCTGAGCAGCTGGCATGTGCCAGGTACTGTGCTAGGCACAGGGAGGCCGATGCTCCTTCACCCTGTCAGATCCATGTCCTATGATTATTTGAGGAGCACTGGGATGCTGGGTGGGGCAGAAGGAAGGACGTGGTGCATAGGGTATGGCAGGTGGCACATTGTCGTCACTGCATACGACGCCTATGTGTGCAGCTGGCTTCAGCATCCCCTGCCTCCACGATGTTGAATTCCGACTTTGGGACAGATGGTGAGGACGAAGCTGGGGTAGCAAGCCCGGGCCATGGCCTTACTCCTGCCTTGCCCTGCAGCTTTCACTCCAAGGGGTCCCCAGAGGATCACTGCTGTCCCAGAATCTAGGCATTGGAGGGCCCAGAGCCTCCCACCTGCTGATGGGTGTTCCTGCCACCAGCAGTGACAGCATTTGGCTGCATGATGCTATGTATTTATGGACCCATGAAGCATTAAATAATCATCATGCAGCACTTTTGAAAGGCCTTTAAGGTCCATATTTCCCCCATTTGGAAGACAGAACAAATAACCATTTAATCAACCTCCAGCTCCTGACACGAGATTCTGCCCTTGGAGGAGCGCCAGGGCAGGCAGAGCATGAGTGGAAGCCCCCTTGGCTTTATAGTGAGGGGGCGCTGGCCTGGCAGAGCAGGGGAGGACCCCATGCATGTGTGTGTCCCCCCAATGCATTCAGTGTGCCTCTGCCCAGGTGCTCAGGTGTTCATCTTTAGATGCATTCAGCAGAGGACAAGGACACAGAATCCTGGAGGTGTGATGGGCTGAGGAGTGAGCACTGGGCTTGGAGTCAGGAGACCTGGGAAAGGATCGCCGGGAATGATGCCTTTAGAAAGGCAGGTCTTAAGCAGCCCCATGTGTCGGACTCTGGGCTGTTTTGGCCCCATGTCTGCTGGGAGGACTCCCCATGTTGCAGAACCTCTAGAGTGGGTCACTGTGCCTTCGAATGCTATCATCTCATTTGATCTTTGCAAGGTGGGGATCGTGTGCCCTAGCTCATAGGAGCTTTGAGAGTGAGGACATTTAAGACTCAAGCTGGCGACACAAGGCATTCACAAGATGCGGGGCATTCAGGAGCTCAGATTTCAGGTACTTATGGCTCCAGGGGCTCCAACAACGTCAGAGCCAAGAGAGGGAGGCCAAATGCTTCTCTCTGCAGTGGGAGGACATGGCTGATGGGCAGGTCTCCTCCCTGTGGCTCAGACCACAGCATTTGGCACCCCATCCCAGATAATGACTCCGGAGCAAAGAGCCCTTATACGCAATACCAGGGAAGGACTTGGGCCAAGGGGCAGGGTGGGGCCCAGGTGTGGCTAACAAGTGAATTCATCCCCTCCTGTGGCCACAGGGTGGAGGGGCTACAGGCCAGGTGTGGTTCCCATGTCCACCTGTGGTCAGGGGGCAGGGCTGTGATTGGCGACTCTGCCAGGACCACAGAATGGGAGGGGGTGGGGATTTTGCACAGGTGGCAGAAGGAACGTGGTTTGTGCCACACGGTCTCTGACCATATGGGCGTCAGCAGCTGGTGACAGAGGTTGGAGGATCTCCAAGCGTCCCTCCTCACACATTTGGGGAACTGTTCAAAGGCAGTTACTCGGCCTTGGCATCCCCTATCCTACCTGCCGATAGGAAATGTGTTGATCCTAACGTGCGGCCGGCACTCTATATCCATCGGACGTTCTGGAGCTTTCGGAATTGATAGGAGCAGATAGTTTTAGGCTTGGGTGGGGCTCTAAAGGTCACCCAGGCTCAACCAGGACCACACAATGTCACTTCTGAGCGTGCCAAGGGGCTTGGTGGCCTCTGCTGGGGAATTCTCGAAAGAGGAGGTCCAGGCTCAGCTCTGTGCTCTGTGAGGGCTGCTGTGTCTGTTCCACATGTGGCCACCTGCTGGATGGACATTTTGGAAAGAAGTCCTCAGTTCTCAGGGACCAGGTGCAAACTTTCAATCTCTATCTGATTCAGTGTCAGGCCCTGTCTGCTCACACGTCAGATGCTTGTGGACCCTGATGTGGAGAGGGGACCCAGTCCCCTTGTTTGCCCCTGACTTTCCCTCCTCAGGGTCTGCAGTGGCCAGAGCCACCGGGGTGGTCACACGGGACCGGGCTCTGCTTAGCCGCTGCCTTGGAGCCCCTGCCTTGTCCCAAGGCAGCGCTGGCCCTCACCAGCCCCCTTGGACTCTTTGGTCTTCTGTTCATGGGCACGACAGATGCCTAATGAGCTGTCTTGTGTGCCAGGCTGTCGCAGTGCTCAAGTTGTGAGACATGAGGAGGTCGGGCAGGCAGGGAAATTGCTAGAATCTCAGAGTTGTACCGTGTTACCAAAGGCACTGCTACCTGCCCCCTGCAACCTGTTCTTCAAACAGTAGCCAGAACGATCCCTTGGAAAACCAGCTTGGATTCACTCCTGTGGCTTTACTCTGGGGGAGATGGTGGCCATTGGGGAGTTTTGAGTCAAGTTCTATCCACAGGCCCAGGCCCCAGATGACCTTAACTCACAGGGCTTCCCCAGGAATTCTGCCCTTCCACAGGGCCTTTGCACCTGGCACTTGCTCCACTGCGATGTCCTTACTCCAGGCAGCTGCCTGGTTGGCTCCCTCACTTCCTGCAGGGAGAAGAGACAGGGGCCCTTCCCTGAGGGCCCCCATGCCTGCCTCTCCCCAGTGAGTGTGGAGTTCGTGTTGAGCTCACAGGATTCCCCATTCTGGTGGGGAGACATTGTTTATTGCCAATCAGGTGCTGCTACTTTGTCCTCTGCTGTGTCCCCAAGACTAAGAACATGCTAGGCACACAGTAAGCACTTTGGAATGAATGGGTGAGGCAGAGAGGTCAAGTAATTTCCCCAGGGTTACACGACTCAGAAATTATAGTGCTGGGAGGAGGCCAGGCAGTGTGGCCCTGGAACTAGACTTTGCTGTCTTCAGGTGCTGGGGAGCCACTGAAGGCTTTTGAGCAGAGGAGTGGCCTCTACTGGCACAGTGCAGGAGGAAGGACCCAGGAGTGGGAGCCATGCCAGGTGTGGAAAGGCCACATACAAGGCTGTGGCTGCCCCAGGGGTGGGATGAAAAGTCCACAGTAGGCCAGGTGGTGGCAGGGACCCAGTGAGGGCCAGCATGCGTGTGGGACACATTTGGGAGTGAAGTTAGCCCACCCTGATAACTCTTTGATTTTGCTAAATCCACCCTCTCTTTACACCCATATTGTCCACTTGCTGCCAACCTCCAAATCAAAGGGTCCAAGCTCATCTCCAGAGCTCGCACGTTGCCCCAGGCTTCAGCATTTACATAATTAAACACACACTTCTGATACACCATTTGGGCCAATTTTCCAAATCTCATCGACTTGAAAATCCTGTCATTTTCCACCAGCTGAGTTACAGTGAAAAAGGATAATTTAAGAAGTGTCCATCCATCTTCAGCGAAAGTGAGCAATTCTGCCCCGTCTGTAGCTGGAGGTCCTGAAATATGGAGCAATGTTGTAGGTGGGGGACGCTCCTCAGAGGATGGATGTTAGCTCAGTGTCCTGGGTTTTCTTTTTCTTTTTTCGAAAACACATTTGTAGAAGTGAATTATGAAAATCAACAGAAATAATTTCTTAGGCTTCCAGTGGCTTCTTTCCCCTGTGTGGGCTAAGATGATTGCCTGCCACGGGGGAAATGGATGGTGGAGATGAGCACACAGGAAAGGCACAGGGGAGGCAGTGGTAATGTCCAGCCGAGCCCTGAGGATGTGCCACACGGTCCTTTTCTGCCTGCGTGTCCTCGACAGCCATTGCTGTCCAGCGTCACAGCTGGTCCAGCCTGTCACAGAGTCCTGCGGGGACCCAGCAGTGGGCTCCTCAAGGGCAGGGGCTGGGTCCTCGCCCATCTGTCAGCTGGGGAAGCATTTTTCACTGGTTAATCCCCTTGCACCAGGCTCTAGGCTGAGACACAGCTGCTTGGTGACAGGGCTGGCGCCAATGGGTGTTTTGATCCATAGTCGGTGGTGATCCAGTTCCTGAATTTGCGTGCTGAACTAGTGGCCACCTCCTCAGTCTGGGGGTCATGGGGACAGGCAGGAGGTCTGAGTCTGGGTGATATTGCTGCTGCCACCATCTTGCATCTGGATGCTGTGGTAGCCATGCCTCCCTCATTTTAATTAAGGTAAAATACACATAACATAAAATTAACCTTCTTAATGTGTATAATTCAGCAGCATTTAGTACATTCAGAGTATTTTGCAACCATCACCTCTATCTGGTTCCAAAACATCTCATCACACACTCCAGATATTAATAATAGCCTGTGGGGTCAGTTACTCCCCATTCCCTCCCCCTGCCCTGGCAACCAGTGCTGTGTTTTCTGTCTCTATAGATTTGGCTGTTCTGGACATTTCCTATAAATGCAATCCTATGCTGGGTGGCCTTCTGTGTCTGGCTTCTTTCACTCAGCAGAGTGTTTGAGGTTCACTGTGTTACAGCATGTGTCTGAACTTCCACCTTTTTATGGCCCAGCAATATTCCATTGTAGGGATATGCTACATTTTATTTGAAGGAGACTTGGGTTTTTTCCACCTCTGGCTAGAATACTGCTATGAACATTTGTGTATTTAAGTATTTGTTATGCATTCCTTTGGTCATCTCTAGCTGTGGGATTGCTAGGTCACAAGGCAGTTCTATGTTTAACTTTTTGATGACCCACCACACTGTCTTTCACAGTGGCTGCACCGTTTTACACTCTGTGGCGGCCTCTTGAGAGGAGCTGAAGGTGAAATGGAAACCTGAGAGTTTCTTTTAAAATAGAAGTGAGTGCAGGTCACTCTTGGACTCAGACCCTCTAGAATATCTGTCTCTCTCAGAGTAAAAGCCAACACCACATGCTGGTTTGGTTTTGCAAAGCCCAAGACTGACAATAGACATTTTGCCAAATTGATCCATTTCTGAGTCTCTTCCAGTGTCCTATAGAGAAGACAGGTGAATGGGCAAATGACCAGCAGCCCAGTGGCCACTGAATGTTGGTAAATAAGCAGGACAGAG
>CAUYRT010014678.1:0-42911 GCA_963574885.1 Lepilemur ruficaudatus
AACAAAGGAATGATTCATGTCCCAGAAAGGATGGAGCAGGATGGCACAAGATTTCATCATGCAACTCAGAACGGCGCACAATTTAGAATTTATAAATAGTTTATTTGGAATTTTCTATTTAATACATATGGACCACGGTCAACTGCAGGTAACTGAAATGGCTGAAAGAGAAACATCAGATAAGCAGGGCCTACTGTAACACCAAAGGCTCAGGCAACAAAAGTGAAAATAAACAAGTGGGACTACATCAACTTAAAAGTTTTTTGCACGATAAACAATCAACAAAATGCAAAGGCAACCTACAGATTGGAATAAAATAGTTGCAAAACATATATCGGATAAGGGGTTAATATCCAAAAACATATAAAGAATTCTTATAAGTCACAACAAAAAACCAAAAAACTTGATTTAAAAATGGGCAAAAGGCCGGGCATGGTAGCTCAGTTTAAAGCATCCCATGACCCCAAAGGAAATAATAATTATTTTTTCCTCAGCATGAATTAATGAGATAACATAGTCAGATAAACAGAATCACAGAACCACCCCAGCATCTTGTCTCTGACATGGAGTAAAGATGAAAATTTTAGACGTGGCCCATGGCTCTACATGATGTTTGTTCTTTCAAATCATAACACATTGTCTGGTCAAGTTTAATTCAACCAACATTTATAGATCCCCTGTCTGGGACTAGATAAGATGCTAGGTGCTAGAGACTCCAAGATTGTCAAAATTGGTCCCTTCCCCTCTTGGTCCCTCTGCATATAGCCACGGCATTTTGTTTGCTTAGCTTTTTAAACAACTGCGAAATATTACAGAAAACACAGAATACATTGTGTGATGTAAAACATAACTGTATCTTTAATAATTATAAAGCAAATACAAGTATAATCAATCCACTAGGAAAAGAAATGATACAAACAGTAGTGTAATCATTCTCTAAAGAAAGAGATTAGACTATGGTACCCTCCCCCCAAAGTACCCACCACGCCTTGTAATCTTCCCCATAGCAGCCCTTTTCAGCTCCCCTTTAAATCATCTTCTGATTTTAAAGTAACCACTTCTTTGTTTTTCTCTCTAGTTTTTTTTAACCTTCTAGTAATATGTACACAGCCCTTAAATAATACAGTTTAGTTTTGCTTGCTTTTGATCTTTACGTAAATGCAACCATACTGTCCATGTTCTTTTGTGTCTTGTTTCTGTCAATCGACATTCTAAGATTCATCCATGTTGCTCCATGTAGCTGAAGTTTATCCAGTTTGATTGTTGTATACCACCATTTATTTATCCATTCTACTGGCTGGGCCCCAGAGTTCCTCCAGAGGCCAAGAACCTCCAGGGGCTGTCCCCACTGTTGATACCCTACTTGTGGATGCCCTTCAACCAGTCACCTTGCGGATTCTTTTCTCCCAGTGGACTCAGCTAGTCTCAATGGAGGCTTTTCTCTCTTTAGGAAAAAACCCACGTCATTTTCCTTAAAGTTAATATTAATATGGAATTCAAACTCATTCATATGATAATTCCATCATTCAAATTTATGGCTGTAATTGAGAATCTTACATTATTTGATCTAAGGATAATCACAATGAATAGAGCTAGGGTCAGATCGAAGTGGGTTTTCAACACATGCAATGCCAAAACTAAATGGGGTAATTTAATACTGTCTAATATAATATTCAATATTCATGAAATATTTCCCTCGATTTCTTCAGACAAAGTTATTATTCTCTATAAAGGACAAACCTGAAAAAAGAAACCACCACAGATGCTACTGCATATCACTTTGAACACCTGGAAATTCTTACCACATGTGAACTACTTTTCAAAGACATTCATTCATTCGGTCACTCTATAATCACCTGTAGGGTGCTTATTAGTCACCGTGTTAGACACTAAGAATACAAAAGAAATCAAAATAAGATGAAAATGATTAATCCTTTACTGATTACTTGGGTGGCAAGGCGTTGGAAAGAGACTAGAGAAGTGGGGTATAGATTAAAACGATGAAGCAGTGATGAGGCTGTGACAGAGCTACGCCTAGGGTGCAATGAGAAATGAGGGGAGCACGTGGCAATGATAAGTGGGATTTGGGAGATGTTCCTACAGTAGCTCAACCTGAATAACAGTAAGAGCCAGGCAAAAAAAAGGTGGCAAGGACATTTCAAACAGAAGTGGGCAAAAATGCAAAGATCCAGAAGTGAAAAAGAGCATCTTATGGTTCCAGAATTGCAAGGAGCGTAGTATGACTAGCTTGGAGTGAGAGGGGGAGAGTGGCAATGAGTCTGGAGAGGTGAGTCGGAATGTATCATAGAAGGCCTGTAGGCCACTGCAGTGGGTTGAATAGTGTCCCCCTTCCCCCAATTCATGTCCCCCTGGAACCTCAGAATGTGAGCTTATTTGGAAATAGGGTCTTTGGAGGTGTGATTAATTAAGAATCTGAAGATGAAATCATCTTGAGGTGGGCACTAAATCGAATAACAGCGGTCTTTGTAAGAAGAGAAGCTGACAGACACAGAGAAGGCAGAGATTGAAGTAATAAATCTGCCAGCCAAGAAACACCAAGGATTTCAAGGGCCACCAGAAGCTAGGAAGAGGTAAGGAAGGAGTCTTCCCTGGAGCCTTCAGAGGGAGCTGGGCCCTGTCAAAACCTTGCTTTCAGACTTGTAGCCTCCAGACTGTGAGAGACTAAATTTTTGTTGTTTTAACTCTCCAACTTTATGGTAATTTGTTGTAGCAGCCATAGGAAATCAACACAATCATACTGAGGAGTTTGAACAGACATATAGATCCTTACATGTCTGTGACATGTACTATGAATGAGGTCTTAAGCAAAGAAGTGACATCAAATTGGTACTTTAGAAAGGTCATTCTGGCTGCAGTGCAGAGGATAGAAGGGGAGTAAGAGGACTAAATGTAGGGACATATTGGAAGGGTATAGGAGAGGGGAGCCTGACCTAGGGGAATAAGAGGGGAATGAAGACATGTCGATAGATTTGTGAGCTATTAGGTAGGTGGAGCTGATTGAACTTCATCATTATTTTTAGGTGTGAGGGTTTATGAAAGTAAAAAGTCAAGGAATGAAACTCAACATTCAGTCTAGCTTGCCCACAATGCCTGCAAAAGAGACTCTTTCCCCATCCACGGATCCAGCCAACATGGAGGGCAAGGGCAGACACATTAGCACGTTTGAGCCAGCTGAGTGGGAGGAATTTGATTCTCTCTTGTTATGAACTAAGATATTCAGAGACTTCAGAGAATGCTGTTGTGGGCTTGGTCTGAAAGGTTACAGAGGGTCAAAGTTATAGTAGCCTCATTGAGCCATATATGAATTTACATATGACTTTACCTGTACCTCTTTCATATATTAATTTCTATCTTCTGCTGTGGTTATTAAAGTACAGTCTTGTTTATCCTCTAAATAAACTGGAAGCTTCTTGAAGTAACTCAGACTGATCCGTCTTTGGATTCCCATAAATTCCAAAATGATGACCTGAATCGTGATAACAAGTAATCATGTGATAATGGAAAAAGACCCAAACTCTGTGAAATAATTTAAAGAGGTTTATTCTGAGCTGAATGTGTTTGACTGGCCTGGAGCACTTGGCCTCTAAGTCCTGAGAAAATGTGCCCACAGTAGCTGGGTTACAGTTGGCTTTACACATTCATGGGGACAGGAATAAATTGTCCTCAGTTCTCGGTACACTCTTGCAGAAGAATGACAAGACACACCTATAGCAAAACAAGCAAGAGGCAAAGTTTATTGAGCAAAATCAGGATACATTCACCACAGACAGCGAATGGGCCCCTGTTGCTATAGGAGGCCCTGACTATTAACTAAAGTTGAATTTTATATTGTCTAGGTCAGACTGTCCCTGGCAGGTGTGGCTCATGCATCATCTTGATGGACAGGTGTTAGTTATATAACCTGAGTCTTACTATGCATGTGGATTTCCCCGTGACCCTCTCTGAAAGCCTGCAGGGGGGGAGGGGCAAAACTACAATGCAGATTTATGCTAACAACATGATAATTGGTCTGAGGTTACTTTTGGCCATCCTCCAGACCCTACTGTGCATGCACACTGCTTGGCTTTCTAGGAATTCCTTCTTCTGGGATTCCTGCCTCCTGCCCCTTTTGTGGGTAGCATGCTGAGTTCTAAGTGGCAGTGCTGTGGTGGTTATCTGAAGCAGGGCATTTGGCCCCCCCGAAGAGCTGAAGTCCCCACTATCTACCTAACAGAATTATATAAGACCCTAAGTCAATATGTGGAGGCGTACATCGGTTTGGCGCAGAAAGGTGGGACATCTTAAAGTGGGGAAGGGGGGTGCTTACAGATTATAAGTGGATTTAAATACTCTTTGATTTGTAATTGGTTAAAGAAATGAAGCTTTGCTTTGCCTAACTTAAGATAAGGATGTCTGTTAGTCACAGACAAGCCACCAGACATTTACTGAAACTCAAGTGATCTGTTAAGTAAATTGATGGCCTGCAGGGTGGTTTAAGCTTTGTCTTATATAGCCTTAGGCCTGTTAATGAGTTACAAATGATATCTCCAAGAAGGGAAGGGGGCATGACAAGGCATGTCTGACCTCCCTTCTCATGGCCAGCAACTCAGCTTTACGGTATTTCTGGGGTCCCCTTGGCCAAGAGGGCATCTATTCAGTCAGCTGGGGAAACTTAAGATTTTATTTTAGTTCACACATGAATGACTGTAGTCTAATCATTACCGAAAACAAGGAGCTCCATTTCTCTTTTGCTGGTCTTTTATTAATACAATCATTTGATTTTTTTTCTTTAGTGGCAAACTATTAGGTGACTTAAATTTAAAGTCAACAAAACTCTCCTTTGCCAGCAAAGTAAAAAAATAAATAAATAAATAAAGTCAACAAAACTCTTTGATGTTTTCAAAGTTTTTTCTATTCCATTCAACTTTCATTTATGAGGCTAATCTTTACAATTTAAATGTAGACTTATAAATCAATGTTACATTTTATCTTTTGAGAGTCTATCATGTAGTCTATGGAGATCCTGATTCCATCACTCAACATGTAATCTGTTCCTCCAGCTTTGAGTCACCTGCCTATTTGATAAGCATCTCTTCCAGGTCTTCATCAAGGTAGCTAATAAAAATATGAACAATTCAAGAATCCTGCAAGAAATTACCAAAAACCCCTCCAAGCCAACATGGGTTGATTAATCAGAGATATTTGGTCACTGCTATTAAATTAGCTAAGAACCTAATTCAGATAATTATTTTATTTTTCATATCACATTTCCTGGACTCATCCACAAGGATATCATAATTGCCTTTGTCAAGTGTCTCACTAAACCAAAAAATATCTACAACATTCCTCTCTTCTCCTCATCTTTTGTGAATTTTGAAAATGAGGTTAGTTTGGTATGCTTTGTTCTTGATGAACCCAAGCTGGTGCCTACTGCCAAAGAAAAGGATTTTGATTTGTGTAACAATGTCTACCACTCACCTGGCGCTCCCTGTGTTGAAGGGGAGGCGTTACTCTTACAGAACTAAAACAACTCAGTGACTCACAGGATAGATGTTACTCCTCTTTACTGCTAATCACAGCCTGACAGCATGCAGGTGAAGTGAATCAAACTGACATTACTCATTCTCCTAGACTGCTCACAGATGGGAAATGTGGGAAGAGAGAGCCTCACCCTTATTGTTTCCCAGGACACACACACATCCACAGAGCTCTGCAGCACACAGCCTTAGAGTAACCAGCTGATACTCTCCCAGGTAACTTTTCCTTTCGCTTTCTAATCACCAGATCTTACTCAGAAAATTTCCACTATCAGCTGCATAACATTCATTCCTAAGGCTGTTCCCAAAATATAGGTTTTTTCTGGCATGGCCTTTGATGATATTTTTTTTCTCTGCCAGAATTTTTTTTTCTATTAAAATAATTTTTTTGGCTGGGCACAGTGGCTCATGCCTGTAATCCTAGCACTCTGGGAGGCCGAGGCAGGTGGATCGTTTGAGCTTAGGAGTTTAAGACCAGCCTGAGCAAGAGGGAGACCCCGTCTCTACTAAAAATAGGAAGAAATTAATTGGACAACTAAAAATATATATAAAAAAATTAGCCTGGCATGGTGGCACATGCCTATAGTCCCAGCTACTCGGGAGGCTGAGGCAGGAGGATCACTTGAGCCCAGGAGTTTGAGGTTGCTGTGAGCTAGACTGACGCCATGGCACTCTAGCCCAGGTAACAGAGTGAGACTCTGTCTCAAAAAAATAAATAAATATTTTTTTTTCCTGCTCAACAGTCCAAGGGGAACTGCCAGAAATTACTCTGGAGGATGATATCTACTACATATTTGAATTTGGGGCTTTGTTTCCTGCTTGACCTAAATCCATTAGTTTTTTTTAAAAGGGAAATTTTAAAATTTCAATTTTGATATAGGTAATATCTCTCCAGGTTAAAAGGCAGTTTTCCAAAACATACTTTAATAGATTTGAGTCCATTTTCTGGCTCTCAGCTCTCCTTCTAAGCAGAGTTCATAGTTCTGTTAATTCATTTGTGCATACTGAAGGAATCTTTTTATTCAGGGAACTATTGCAAGTTCCAATAAATTCCTAGAAACTCTAGGTTGAATTGGATCCAGTCTTTGCTATCTGCACTTTCTGTAAGGAAATACAATGCAAAATAATTCTGTTTAATAATAACTTTTTTTGCATGAAAGGGGCTAGAACAAAAATAAAGTCTGCAAGTAAAATTTAATTTATCGTAGGATGATTTCCAATATAAAATCGCATTCAGCTAGCAAAGCCTGACATAACCTTTTCCAACTTTCAATTGAAATACTTAAGAAGAAGAAGAAAAAAAGGTAAATACCAAAATCAAAATAAAAACTGACAACTTACAGGCTAAGGCAAGGGAAATACTCCACTGAGTATAAGACAGATGAAACCATTTAGAAAAGTTTAATCAATTGTTTTTCCTTCCTATGTCACTGGGAAAAAGGGCAACTCTTAGGCAAGAAGCCAGGTAGAAAAGGTCTTCAACCGCACCCTGATTGAAAAATAAGATTGTAGCAATGAAAAACCTTAGACAGCCACCTTCCCTCATATGGAAGCTGAGTTTGGAGGGAACTGGAGTGTTCTCTCCTAGTCTTCCCTTCTTCTCTTTCTAAAAACATTTAAATCCCATTTACAAAAACAAGGAAGGAACTGGAGAAATACCGGAGGTGTTGTAGTACCGTAGGGAGACACTATAGAGACCATAGGACAGAGAAAGCTGGGAAAGTAGTGGGATCTAGCAACTGTAACATCTCACAGATTCCAGCCATCAGAAGGCGACAGAGGCAGCCAGACCAGGAAAAGATACCATCTGAGGCCAGCAGAGTCTCACCAAATGAAAACCTGCAAGAGGCTGGGAATCAGGCTGCACATCAGCCTGTTGTCTAGCTACAGATCTAAGAAGGAAACATCCAAAGAAAAACCCCCAAGGTGCGATGGTGTGCTGATAAACTGACTGACCAAAAAAACCCCAAAGCCCTATTTTATAATATTTACCAATTTCCATGGCATAAATACTACCACTATGGTGGATCTCGGTCGTCTCTTAACACGACTGAACTGCAAACCAGGAAGAGAGGCACACAACCCTGATTTGGTATAAACTGGATCCACCATATTCCCTGGAAAACACTGGATATGAATGAATTTCTCTTCATTCTAGAATGAGGAAAGAGGAGCCTGTGAGAAAAACGCCTCAAGAAGAAGGAATGAGTGACAATAACAGCTAGCAGGGACTGAGCACTCACTATTCTAAGCACTTCATACTTTACAAGCAGCATCTTTTTCAGTCATCATGTCAACCCTGTGACGTATGTGATATTGCTGTAAGTTTAAAATAAAATCTGGGGCCGGGTGCAGTGGCTCACGCCTGTAATCCTAGCACTCTAGGAGGCCGAGGCGGGAGAATCGCTTGAGGGCTAGAGTTTTCGAGACTAGCCTGAGCAATAACAAGACCCCATCTCTACTAAAAATAGAAAGAAATTAGCAGGACAACTAAAAATATATAGAAAAAATTAGCCAGGCATGGTGGTGCATGCCTGTAGTCCCAGCTACTCAGGAGGCTGAGGCAGAAGGACTGCTTGAGCCCAGGAGTTTGAGGTTGCTGTGAGCTAGGCTGATGCCACGGCACTCTAGCCTGGGCGACAGAGCGAGATTCTGTCTCAAAAAAAAAAAACAAAAAAAACCCTGAAGTTTAGGAATATAAAGTAACTCGCCTGGCTCAAGCAGATATTAGTGGCAGACCTGGTCTTTGGGCTACTGAACTCTAAAACCTATACACTAAATCTCTGTGTTAAGCATAAAGTAAACCTGCAATAAATGTACTGATTTCTCAACTCATAATATTATAATAAACCAGTCATCTTATAAATTGTTGTCATTTTCCATTTTTACTCTTTTGAATGAATGAGAGATTTACATTTAGGACCTCTTAGTTGCTCTTTCTTAATTTAGAGGAAGAAGACAGGAATGTGTGTGTGTGTGTGTGTGTGTGTGTGTGTGTGTCTTTTTCTTTGGTATTTGTCATCGGCCTGAGTGTTTGAACACCCATATGGATAAGTCATCCAACACCCTAGCTTCATGGTGGCTTCATACACAATGACCTTTATGCCATATTGACTACCTCCTCCCATGGGCACACCTGGGGACCTTTGCACACCTATGTGCTCCACCTCTGATATCTTGAATTCCAGCAAATTGCTCTCTGACCACAACCTTCCAGCTCTCCTACATTTTACTCCTCCCCTTGGCCTTTGATCTATCCAACCCCACCCCCACCCCCATACCTGGAAATGCTCCTGTGTTTCCTCTAACTTTCATGCCCTTTCTATCTTCTCTACTTTTTTCATTGAGCCTAGACACCTGCATGCATCAGTTCAATCATGGTCTTGTCCGTGACCTCCCCATATTTGCTCCTTTGCCTCCCAATGTACCCCAACCTCCACCCATTCCCCCTTAGCCCCTGCACTCTTTTTCTGAGCAATCATGTATTGATGTTCCCCAAGTTCAACTTACTCTTCCTCACAGCCAAAAAGTCCTGTAGTGAATGTTTTGTTAGATTTTTCTCCAATTCCTCATGACAACTACTCCAAACTTCCACCCTCAACTCACCCTACCCTGCAGCCCCCTCCTTAGCCTCAGGACACTGACCCCACTTCACAGGTGTATTCAGAAGGACATGCTCCACACACTTGGGGTAGGGGGGTAACAGAACTTCAAAGCCCTCTGTCTATAAGCCTTTTTAGCAGAAATTTCAGTATCTTCTTCTTTTTTCCCTGGGAATTTTGTGGCATAGAATCTCCTGGAAATCTCCGCATTTCTTCTGAATTGCCTAAAAGCCTTAGGGCTTTTCACAGCCAAAACAGGGTCAATCTCTCCTCCACATCCAAGTAGAGATAGCTGTGAAGTCTGATTAGGACTCAGTGCCACGACTTCTGGCTGGCACACATATTATTGACATTTATACCATCCAACATGTTGGATCATCATTAACTGCTGCCAGCTCCTTTGATGAGCCTGCAGGAGCTGTCTCAAGTCTTCAGGGGAGAACAATCCCCCTCACACAGGATCTCTCCCAAGCCTACCCCTTTCTTGGGCTCTCAAAGTTACAGACATAAAGCATTGGTCACTTAAAAAAAATCTAAGCCCCAAATATGTTTGATTTGGCCTTGATTAAAATTGTAGTTGTACCAGAGGTGCCATATATTTCAATAACAGAAACCTTGGGTAGATGAGATGTTGACACAGACATTTTAAGGTTACAAAACATTGAGCTGGCCACTGTTATAGAGATAAGGATCAAAGATGGACACTTAACCAATCAGATATCTTGAGTACACTAAAAATGTAAACATTAGCCAGGTTGGGGTAAAGGTTCCTTCTTGACAGATTTACATTTCTTATCATCATGAAATTGATTCTGACAAGTGTACATTTAAGAAGTTCCCCAGCTGCATTCTGATTTTTTAACTAGGATGGTTTATTGTTATATAACCCTTAATTTTGAGACAATGGTGCCTATTTTAACTTGTTTGTTTCAAGAAATTTTATTTCCTCATTCTTTGTTACTGAAAGTTCAGTTTGAATTTACTCATCAACATGGTAACCGATATTATTGTAATTAACTCTACAAGTATAAAGGAATTGTCAGATTCTCTTGGAATTAGGAAAAAGACATCTGTTTTCATACTTGCATGGGCTGTGGTCATAAAATAAATGATAATTATATCAGATTCTTTTTTCAGTGTTTATCATGAAAAAATACCAACTAACACAAAAGTAGATGAACAGTACAAGGAACATTGATGTACCTGTCATCCAGATTCAATAATTACCAAGAAGTTGCCCCACTTGTTGCAGAAAAGTGTGAAAAATACAGTACTGGCTGGCGTGGTGGCTCACACCTGTAATCCTGGCACTTTGGGAGGCTGAGATGGGAGAATCACTTGAGGCCATGAGTTGGAGACCAGCCTGGGCAAAATAATGAGACCCACCCCCCCATCTCTACAAAAAATAGAAAAATTAGCCAGACATGGTGGCTGACACCTGCAGTCCCACCTACCACACAGAGATAGCTATTCTCTCTTCAGGGCATACACCTCAGGGTATTTCTTTTGTTAATCTTAATTTTTCTTTCCTACTTCATTGGTTATTGTTTTTCTTAATTATTATTACATAAATAATATGTACATATTGTAATCCATCAAACACTATGGTAAAGCTATTGTTTTTTAAGTTCCCAGTCCCTTCTTGCCTCTGAGGTAGCTAGTGTCAATACTAACAGGTTTGGTTTATATCATTCGAGGCTTTCCTTCATATTCATACAATCACGTATAAGCATACTGTGTCAATTATTATGGCCTCGTCTCTCTGCTTCAACCACATGCCTGCTTTGTGATGCTGAGATTGTGACTCTGCAAACTGCGTTTCTCCTTTGCTCTCCGACTTCCTGTTGGGATCCCTGTTGGCTGCCAGTTTGCTAATGGATCCCATGGGTATCACCGGAGCGATGGTGGCTCACTCCTGCGTTCTCTGAACCTGGCTTGCAGTTTTCCCAATGATTGCAGAGCCAGATTCGTAACCCCCCTTCCTGGAGACATCAGCACCCGATGACCGCCCGCTGCTCAGAGATCTGCGTCCCAGACCCCCTGGCTCTGTCCTCTGAGCTGAGTCACCAGCGCCTGCCTGGCAGGGCCCCCTTCCCCTCTTCTCAGAAGCCTCCATATTTTCTCCATTCAAATACTTGATATGCTTTCTCTCTTCTGACTAGACACTGACCGACACAGAAATATACATATGTTGGATTTTTTCTTCTCCTTATTTATGCTTTTATTTATAACAAATGGATAATACCATGCCCATTAGTCTGCAACTTGTTTTTTTTTCCCTTAATGTTTCATGGATATCTTGCCAGATCGATACATATAACTAATTCTTCCCAATTTCTGCATAATATTCCATTATATGGACATACTGTAATTTATTCAACCATTCTCCTGTTGATATATAAGGCAAGTCCTAATTTTTGCTATTACAAAAAATGCTACAATAAACAACCTTGTTCTTATATCCTTCTATACTAATAAATTTTGTTTATATTAAAAAACCACTGAAAACGGGATGACTATGTCAAAGAATAAGGTATCTGCACTTTTGTATATCATCTTACTGATTGAATTGGTTATACTCCTCAGTTTATGACACACTATTATTATTAGTTCATGCAAGATCCCTCTTTTGTTTTATATTTTCCCCTTTCATTGCCGTTCCCAATCCCTTCTCTCTTCTGCAAGCACCTATGCTAGTGTACATATGTCCTGTCCATCCTTTTTGTATATGAATATTCTTTTATCTGTTTCCTTAAAAATCTGTGTGAAAGTTTTACAGAATTATGTTCCTAGAAGTAGAATTGCAGTCTATACATTGAGTCAATACGTAATTAACTAAGAAGGGTTGTACTAGCTTACACAGCAATATTTGAGAGCTCTCATTTGCCCAAATCCTCTCCTACACAAGCTATTGTGTTCTATTCTTACTTGCCAATGTGATAGGATTCCTATTGAAATTAATCATCTTTTCATATACTTTTGCCTGTTGCATTTCCTGATTGTTAATTTGTTTTTTTCTCGCTCATTTTCAGAGTCCCTTGTATATTCTAAATAGTAATCACTCTCCATATTCCCCTGTAAAATTCTTATGCATTTTTTTAGAGTTTAACTCCTACATGCTTTATATTGTTATTGCTATTATAAATAGTATTTAATATCTTATTTCCTGTCAATCTTTTATCTGGTGATTTTGTTGATTCTCTTGGTTTTTCTCTGTAAATGATAATAGTATCTACAGGTAACAAAAATTTTTGTCACTCTCAATTTTTATACATATATTTTTTCATTTTTTAAATTTTGTGTTATCATAAATGAGGCACTATGGTCAATAATAATGGTGATACAGAAGAAGGCATTCTTATTTGGTTCTCAACTTTAAAGAAAACATGTCTTGAAATATTTCATTAATTATTGTGTTTGCTGTAGATATTTGATAAATACCCTTTATCAAGTTAAGAGAGTTCTGTTCATATCTTTAGTGTATTTGATTTTTTAAAATTATATATAGATGTTTAATTTTATTAAAAGCTTTTTATGATCTATTGAGAAATTTGTAGAATTTTCTTCCTTTGGGCTATAAATGGGGTAAATTATATGAAAAAACTATCTGATATGAAACAGCCTTATATTCCTGGGCTTAAATTTTTTTTCTTTTTTTTTTCTTTTTTTTTTTTTTTTGTTTTGTTTTGTTTTGTTTTTTGTGGGCTAAAATTTTAAGATTTTCTCATCTGTGTTCATAAATTATACTGACCTTAGGTTGATCAACTGTTCTAGTTTGCACAGAGCCACCCATCTCAGTTTTAAAGCTGAAATTCCCAGAGGGAGGGGGATAATGGGAAGCTGCTTAGTGGGTACAATGTGTGTTGCTCCAGTGATGGATGTATGCACTGAAGGCCCTGAATTCACCACATGCAATATATCAACGCAGCAAAATTGCACTTGTGCATCCCCATATATATACAAATTTTAAAAAAGACAATAGTAAATTTAAAAATCTTTAAAAGAATGAAGAAAACAAAAGAGAGAGTGAGAGAGAAAGCTGAAACCCCCACATCCCAGGAAGCCCTTCAGTCAAACCAGGGTATTTAGTAACCCTACCTGTAATTACTTTTTCTTACACTGTTTGTGGTAGGCAGAATAATCGTCCCCTAAAGATGTCCACAACCTAATCCCTGGAACCTGTGAATGTGTTATGTTACATGGCAAGGGGGAATTAAGGTTGCATATGAAATTAAGTTTGCTAATCAACTGACCTTAAAATAGGAAGATTTTCCTGGATTATCTGGGTGGGCCTAGTGTAATCAGAGAGTCTTAAATGTGGAAGAGAGAGACAGAAGAGTCAGTGTCAGAGAGAGGTGATATGAGAAAGACGCCATCAGCCATTGCTGGCTTTGAAAGTGGAAGGAGGCCATGAGCCAAGGAACACAAGTGGATTCCAGAAGCTGGAAAAGGCAAGAAAATGGATTGTCCTCTAGAGCCTCCAGAAAGAACAAAGCCATGCCAATACTTTGATTTTAGCCCAGTAAGATCCATTTCAGACTTCTGACCTCCAGAACTTTAATAGATTGTTTTAAGCCACTAACTTTGTGGTAATTTGCTACAGCAATTAAAGCAATTAGAAAACTTACACAGTGTTCTTATTCAGTTTAGGCATTAATGTTGTATTTATCTCACAAAAAAAGCCAAATAGCTTCCCACCCACCTAATATCACTACCTAAAAAATTTTTTTTCTTGCCCCGGTTGGAGTGTAGTGGCTGTTCATAGCTCATTACAGCCTCAAACTCCTGGGCTCAAGCAATCCTCCTGCCTCAGCCTCCTAAGTAGCTGGGATCACAGATGAATGCCATCACACCCACTAATTTTTTATTTTTGTTTTTTGTAGAGACAGGGTCTCACTATGTTGCCCAGGCTAGTTTCAAACTCCTGGCCTCAAGCAATCCTCATGCCTTAGCCTCCCAAAGTGCTGGGATTACAGATATGAGCCACTGTGCCTGGCCCCTTTTATGAAAGGGAGTGGAATGGAGGATATATTTGATTATATTTCAATTTTATTATTAGTTATTGTTATACTGAAGTTTATATTTCTTTCCTTGGTTTATCTAACTTTCTTCTAAATTGTTAGCAGATTATGCCAACATCATTTATTCTATAAAAGGCCCTTTTCCCTTTAACTGAAATGTAATCTAATGATAACTTATGTATACTCAGATATTTTCTGGACTCATTATACCTGTTTATCTGTTTGTGGGTTACTGCTTTATTCTTCACAGATACTATATAATAAGTTTTACTATCTGGTAGTACAAATTCTCCCTCACAGTCTTTTATCCAAAATTTTTCTAATTATTCTGGCATGTTATTCCATAAAAAATTTTAAATAATTTTAATAAATATGATATTGCTAACTTCATTAAAAAATAAGATTCCAATTGGAAGTTCATTGAATTTATATATTAATTAAATAAGGATTGGCATTTTTATAATATTAACAGTCCCAGCCAGTAATGAGTTTTATCTCACACTTATTCCATGTTATGGCATGTCTTTAAATAAAGTTTTAGTTTTTTTGAAGTTCCCCTATTCATTACCTTCTATTTTATAGTTTTTGTCTCTATTGTGCATGCTTTTGTCCATTTTAAATTTTCAACTGATTGTTCCCAGTGTAAAGATGATAACAGATTTTTATACACTTCTCTTGTAGTCAGCTGCCTTACTCAGCTGTCTCTTGTTAGTTTTTAAATTTAGCTATATTTTCTGGATATATAATCATATTATCTTCAAATTCTGTCTCTTCTTTTTGAACATTTTTATTTTAATATTACTTATTTTATTTTATTGCCTTAATCCCTTAGCAGAAATCTGCAAAAGAATTCTGAATAATAATTACGCTGGCAAGTATCCCTGTCCTGTTTTTGATTTAAAAAATTTTTTTTTTGTCAATGATTTTCATTTTTCCACTATTATATGAAGGTGAGTTCCTTCAATTCCTATTTGATTTAAAGTTTTTATTAGGGAAATCTGATGAATTCTATAAAATGTTTCTTGCAGGAGTGGGGAACCTGCAGCCTTAAGGCCACATGTGGCCTTCTAGGTCCTTAAGGGCGACCTTTTGACTGAATCCAAATTTTACAGAACAAATCCTTTTATTAAAAGAGGTGCAGCAGAGTAAGGTGACGCTTTTCTTGCCTCTTTTGGTGCTTAAAAAAGGACAATCTTGAAACCAGAAGGCCACTGGTTCCCCACCCCTGAATGGCATGTTTTTTATTTTGTTAATGTGCTATATTAGGAAGTTTCCTAAAACTGAATTATATTCAATTTTTAATTTCTGGAATTTACCCTAATTGGTTAAGATATACATTTTCAAGGTTTGTAATAATATTTTTTTATTTTCTATCTTTTTAATATACATAGACAAATATATAAAAACTTAAATATATAAACATAATTATGTAATTTATACTTTTTATGTAGTAAAGTTAGGAGTTTATCATTTTTTTTTTTTGCTTGGGGTTTAGTCTTTTTATCTTTTCCTCTTTCTTCCTTGCATCTACCCCTTCCCTTGCCCCCTAGTTAGCAAACAAATATTTATTTTGCCATATTTTTTCTCCATGCTCATATAATAATATATAATCTTATATATATATAAGCATGTATATATATATATATATGTATATATATATAGGGTTTTGTCTTTTTTTTTTACAAAAAAAAGATCATATTATACACATTTTTCTGCATCTTCCTTTTTTTGCTAAATATTACTTTAGGGGTAATTCTAACAAGTGAGTAAGAACTATATACTTTATTTGTTTTAAGGCCACTTAATATTCCATGGCAAATGTGGCATAATGGACTCAATATCCCTAATTTACTTTATCCCTTTATTTCCAGTATTTTACTACTTCAAACAAAGCCACACAAAACATTCAGATCAGACATTTTATACTTGGTGACATGATTTAGATGAGACAGGTACCCAGGTGTGGGCCTGCAGAGCAAATTAGATACATAGATAAATAGAGAGAGAGGTAGAGAGATAGTAGATTGTTTTCTAAAATGTTTTCCCAATAATTTATGAAATATTTTCCACTAATCAGCAGTGGACAGTGTCAATCATTTTAATATTCTGTCAATCAGATGAGTGAAAAGTGTTATCTCTTTGTTACTTTAATTTGCATTTCACTGACTACCAATGAGTCAAAGCCCTTTACAATATATTTGTTGGTTATTTGGATTTACGCTGTTTTAAAATTACATTCCCAAATCTATTATTTAACTATTAACTTCTTCATCTTATTTATCTCTGCTGTCTTTTGCAATAAAAGGTTTTTTATTTTTATATAGTCAAATCTGTTTACCTTTTCTGTTGTTCCTGCTGGGTTTCCAGTCTTGGTTAAGGTTATTCACACACTTGGATGGTTCATATAGAATCCTAGGTTTTCTTGAAAGACTTTTCTTATTTTATTGCTTATAATTATGCCTTTGATCCAGCCAGAATTTATTTTTTAGCATTATAAAATACAAGATTAATTTTAGTTTTTCACTAATTGTACCAACACTACTTATTAAATAATTCAGGCTTTTCTCATCAAATTGAGCTATCACCTTTGTCACGTATTAAATTTTGATGTATACTGCATCTATTTCTAAGTTTTTCTACTTTCTTCCTCCACCAACACCATACAGATTTAATTTTATATTAGCTTTATAGGGTATTCCAGTGTCTAGTTAGGCAAGTTGCCCCACACTGTTGTTCTCTATTTTAATGTTTTTTTGGTTATTTCCATATATTTATTCTTCCATATAAATATTAGAATCCAAGTAAAAGAAATACAAAGCATTTGTTGGTATTGCATTAAATTTACAAACTAATTTTTAGAAAATTGACATTTTATGATACTATATCTACTGATATTCATATATTAATACAGTTGTTTCTAGGAGTGGTGATCAGGAAGCACGCCATTATCAGTAGGAATAATTTGCAGTCAAGAACATCGGCAAATTTCCTGTGCTGTGCCCGAGTCCTGTAGGGGGCTTGGTACTTGTGGCCAGCAGATATTTTGTGTGTGACTGTAGAGGACAAATTTGGAAATCCTGAGTGCAGAAATGGTACAGAAAGTAGTTAAGTTTAACCGAGTTTGTCAAGGGCAATAATGTGAAATAAGATTGGAAATGTAGATTGGAGTCAGATAATTGTGCTTTATTAATGTGAGTGGGAAAGGACCTCAGCTCCTCAAAGAGGTCCTTTCCCCTCAGACAAGGGTTAAATTTCCCAGCTTTGCCTGTGTTTTCTAACCACAGTCTTAACTCTGGATTATTATCCTCCAATACATGCCAGTAGGGATTTGATGTCTCTTTCTATACAGACATGTACATGACTCTGATTTCCCTTATCTCTGCTTTTGTATCCTCCTTATTCCCTCTCCACAGCCCAATCCCAGTCTGTTCATGTCTTATACTGTACTTGTGACAACTACACTGCACATGGAAGGCCTTGCATGCCAAGCAAAGGTGTTTGCATTTTATAGAATATACACAGAAGGGGTGTAAACACAAAAGTAATGCAAACAACCAATCACTATACAGGTGATAGAGCGGAAAGGAGACAACTGAGGCAGAGGAAGATGTAGTGAAGGTCAGATTTAGGTTTGTACTTACAGGAGTGTAAAGAATGGAGCAATTTTTTTAAACATATATATCATTACTTCAAAGCAGGGCCTGACGTACAGGGGAAATACTGTACACATTTCTGCTCAAGTCAGGCAAGAATGATCACCATCTCCACAACAAATTAACTGCTTAGTGGACTTTAACCTACACAATCACTCAGCAGAAGACAATTAGAAGGTTAAAAGTTGGAAAGGAAGAAGCAAAACTACCACTATTTTCCAAATGATATGATAGTTTACCTGAAAAATAAATAAATCTGTTAAATTTAATACAAGATGAAACAATGCAATCTAACTATATATCAAACTGGAAATACAACCATGAAAAGAATTATTTCAACTCTCTTTAGAACATAGAACTCTGTACACCATCAGTGAGATATAAGGTTTAAAAAAAATAAAAGACAAATCTTTCACTTTGCTTAATGGTGACTTTGGTATTGACATTGATATTATAATTTTAAAACTATTTTATGTATATCATAGTATAAAACAAAAAATTATGTTAACATTATCAGGAATCAGTATTTTCCACATGAGAGAAGAGATACAAATATAAAATCAAAGAAGTTAAGGAAAGCTTGTGTCATTCTCAACAAACTAGGAGGGGAACTTTTCAATTTGCTAAGGCATTGTAGGGGAGAAAAAGTAATCTGTTTTCTCACCCATCACTAGGTTCATGGATGAGGCATCTATAGAAACAGACAGATTAAAAAGAGAAAAGCATACACATTTATTTAATACAGGTTTTATGTGACATAGAAGCCTTCAGAAATGAAGACCCAAAGAAACAGAAAAGTCTGTGTGTTTTTACGCTGTGGTTTAATGAAGAATGGACAGTCATGCAGGAGGAAGATTAGACAAAAGGAGATTTATTACCATCTAAGGGTAATAAACTGGGGAGAATTTAGGAAGTCCTGTTTGTTTGGATTCTTGTCTGTGTCCCTGTGAGTTCAGAGATACAGTGGGCACCTCTGGAATGAGGGTATAGAGTGGGCACCTCTGCGATGAGGGTCTTATGGCCTACTTTAAAGGAAGGTCAGCTGGGTTTTATGGCCTGCTTCAGGGGAGAAGAGGTGGGGGGGAAGGTAAGAGTAATCTGCTTCGGCTGTTTTCTCAAAATGCGAAGATGCCATATTTTGGGGTAGCATGTCCTGAACCCCATCAGTGCACATGCAAAACACAACAACAGCTAATGTCACTTTAATAGTGAACTATTGATTGTTTCCCCCTAAATTGGGAAGACAAATAGAATATCTATGGTTATAATTTCTTTTCAACATTGCACTGGAGTTCCTAGCCTATGCAATAAAACAAACAAAAGCATAAAAAGCATACAGTTAGGAGGGAAGAAGTAAAATTCTCTTTATTCATGGATGATATGATTGTATACTTATAAAATCCAATTGAGTCTACACATAAATTTCTAGAACGAACAAGTTGAATTTAGCAAAAATGGCTGGATACAAGGTCAATAGGAAAAAGTAATTAAATTTGTACATGTTAGCAACAAGCACTTAGAAAGTAAAAATGTTAAAACTACTATTTAAAATAGCACAGGATAACTTCAAATACCCAGGAATGAAGTTAATCAAAGATATGTAAGACTTCAATAATGAAAACTACAAAACATTGCCAAGAGAAATGAAAGACCTAACTAAATAGATCCATCATTTTAAGGATTAGAAAACTTGATATTGTTAAGATGTCATTCTCCCCAAATTGAGCCATAGATTTGACACAATTCCATAAAAATCTCAGCAGGTTTTTTAATAGAAATTTACAAGCTGATTTTAAAATTTATATGAAAAAAGCAAAAGATCTATAAATATTCAAACAATCTTGAAGAAGAACTGACTTGGAAGACTAACCTACCAGATAAAACTTAGTCTAAGAGTAATTAAGACAGTGTGGTACTGGCATAAAGACAGAAAATAGATCAAAGAAATAGAAGAGTCTAGAAATAGATTCATGCACATATGGTTACTTACTTACAACAAAGTTAGCAGAGCAATTTGTTGGGAAAAGGATGACTTTTCTTCAATAAATGGAACAAATTAATATTTACATGGAAGATCCTTATAATATGCTCTACCTTGTAACATGCCCCCAAAATAAATTTGTGATTAAATTGTAGATATAAATGTGAAAGATAAAACTATAATGCTTCTAGAAAAATATATAAGAGAATATATTCATGGAATTGGGGTAGGCAACAATTTGTAACTAGACCATAAATGAACTAACCATGAAGAGGAAAAGTTGATAAACTGGACATCATCAAAATCAAAAACTTCTGCATTAAAAGCACAGATTAGGTATCTACAAATAGACTTGTACTAGAATGTTCATAGCAGTTTTACTTATAAAATCTCAAGACTGGAAATGGTCTAGGTGTTCAAGGGGAGAATTGGTAGATAAATCATGTGTGTATGTGTGGCCATTGGATGATCCTTTCAACTTTTGTATATTTTTGGCATTTTTCATATAAGATTTTGAGGAGAAAACTATAGGGAAGAAACAAACACAACAGAATACAGTACTAAATATGCTTTTTAATTTTCTGAGTATTCAGACATGGAATGAATTTATGAACTGGCAAGGACACACATCATGTTATATAAAATCATTTCTATTTTAATGTTTTCTATCGCATATGTGGATATTTTAAAATTTAGTGTGTATATATTTTAATAAATAATAAAATTTACTTTATCATATTGTGTAAAAGAAAAAGAAACACATGCACATCCTGTTACTGCATCTGCACCTATGATCAATCCAACGCCAACACATTTTCAATGAGATTTCTGAGTTATATGGAATTGTCTGACTTTTTCATAATTGCTCTTTGAGTGTGTGTTACCAAATAAGATAGTTATTTTAAAAACATAGAAAATACAGAAATAACTATGGTGCAGCAGCAATTTGGATGTAATTCTTTGCTATTTAAGTTGAAAATTTCTTGTATTACTGAAATTATTGTTAGAATTTTTTTAACCAAAAATGCAGGCAGTATTTCACAGGAGTAACTGTAGAGTGATTAGAAATACAAAAAAAAATGAAGGGAATGTATGCCTTTTTGATGCAAAATATATGAAGACAAAATTTCTAAAAAGAAGATAAGGATGAGAATTGGAATGAGTCAGAGAGAGCGCAGAGCTTCAAGCCCATGGGAATGTATCATCTTGGACGGGCTGTGGCCTAAAATGCTAGCTCTGCTCACAGGGCACCCTGAACCCCCACAGATGGAGCAGCCGCAGGTGGTGGTTTTCAGTCATGTTGTTAACCGTGTGCTCCTGCCTCAGCTGACCGCGGCACGCTGTCTTAGAGGGACGCAGGGATTTTCTGGCCCAATCAGATTCTCTCTCGGGGAGTTTGGGAAATTTCAAGAGATAGCTGAGTGGTTGGCAAATTGGAATGGAAGCTAAACTCATACAGAGGGAAAGCAATATGCAGACGCAATGAGGGAGTTGAAGCCATGAGTAAGCCAAAGCCATCAATTAGCTGGAGCCATGAGCACGAGAAAGGTTAATGGGTAAAGTGCTGGTTGACAGGAGTGAAAAGAAGCAGAGATAGATTTGAGCTGTGTTGATAACGCTTACGCTGTGAGCACTGCTTGCCGGGGAATGTCCTAAGAGTTTAATATCCACTAACTCACTGAGTCCTTAACTGAAAGTAGGTGTTTTTATTATTCCCATTTTTACAGGTGAGGAAACTGAGGCTGAAAAGCTTTAAGTGTCTTAGCAGTCTGGTTCCTGGGGCTCTGCTTTAAGCCACTACATTGTACTGTCCCCCCATGGCCACCATGCATCTGCTGTGAAGGCCACCCAGGCACAGTGCCACAGCCAGTGCAGGCCCCGCTACATAGCTGTTCCTGTTCTCCTGTGAGCCTGTTCTCCTGTGAGCCCCGGTTGGGTGGCTTTGTCCTGGTTGAAGTCTGTCTCTATACCTGAGGGTCGTATCTTATTATACACCAGGACAGAGGAGAAAGAATGGCCCCAGCAGGGAAAGAGCCATGCAAAGAGGTGAGACTTGAAAAGCCAGCGGAAAGGGCCTTATGAGCTATGTTAAGGGGTTTAAACTTTACCCTAAAGCAAGGAGTGGCACTGAGGTGTTGCAAGCAAGGGTGGTGAGGCAGGTGGGAAGGGGAAGTGGGGAATCAAGATGAGATTTGCATTTGGAGAAGAATGATCCTGGCCCTCTTGGTGGAGAAGTGAGAAGGTAGCAGAGTAGGAGGGGGAGGTTGAAGCAATCTAGGGATCTAGGCGAAAGTGATGACAGCCTGAATTAGCAAGGCTGGGGGTGGGGCATGGGGAGATAAAGAGGTGTGGACAAGCTTGAGAGGCATGTAAGTGGGAGAATTCAAGAGCTGGTGATTTACTGGTTGTGAGGGTGAGGGAGAGGAAAAGTCAGGAATGATGGCTAGGGTGGGGGATGGTGCCATTCTTGAGACAGAGAACACAGTAGGAGGGACTCCATCAGGTCGGACTGGCTTCATGGGCATGCGACCTGTGCTCATAAGGGACACACGTGCGGCCTAGTGCTCTACTGCTGCCTTGAAATTCTTAATGACTTTTGAACAAGGCACCCCACATTCTGGTTTGGCACTAGGCCTCACAAGTTATGTAGCCCATCCTGCCGTCAGGCATTTGGGAGTGCAGCATCAGAGCTCAGAGAAATAAGGATTTGAGGAGTGTTCCCCAAAGTGAGTTTTCAAGGTGTTACGTGCAGGGGAAGAGTAGGGTCTACAAAGTGGGGCTCCATGGTCAAGTAAATTGAAATACCAGGTTAAACAAAGTTAAATCTTTTTTTTTTTTTTTTTTTTTGTGGCAGAGTCTCACTCTGTTGCCCCGGCTAGAGTGCTGTGGTATCAGCCTAGCTCACAGCAACCTCAAACTTCTGGGCTCAGGCGATCCTCCTGCCTCAGCCTCCCAAGTAGCTGGGACTACAGGCAGGTACCACCATGCCCGGCTAATTTTTTCTATATTTTTTTTTAGTTGGCCAATTAATTTCTTTCTAATTTTAGCAGAGACAGGGTCTCGCTCTTGCTCAGGCTGGTCTTGAACTCCTGACCTTGAGAGATCCACCCGCCTCAGCCTCCCAGAGTGCTAGGATTACAGGCGGGAGCCACGCACCAGGCCTTAAATCATTTTTTAAACTACAGAATATCCCAGAATTATTACTATGCTAATGAGCTGTGTTACAATAAAGAATACCTGATTTTTGTCCATGGTTTCTGCCACCGAGATTCAAAAGCCTTTGGAATTTCCTGAGTGATAGGGTGAGGGAAGCCTAGATAGCCTCAGGGTGGGAGCTGGTCATCAGAGAAACCAAACATGTGATTAGGAGATTAGAAATTTCAGCAACCCAACCTCCAAAAAGGGGAGGAGGGCTGGATAGTTAGTTCAGTCATGTGGCCAGTGATTTAATCCATCATGTCTGAGTGATGACACCCCAATAAAGAACTCTGGGCTCTGATGCTCAATGGAGCTTCCTGGTTGTTGAGCACACCCAGATTCCATGGAGAGAGGGCATCAAAGCTCTGTGCACACCACCCCCATGTCAGACCTTGCCCTGTGTGCTGTCTCTATTTGGTTATTACTGAGTTGTATCCTTTAAAATAGAACTGTAGTCATAAGTATAATGCTTAAGTAACTTGAGTGAGTTATTATGAATTCTTGAACCTGAGGAGATCATGGGAGCCCCCATATTTATAGATAGCTGATCAGAAATGTGGGTGGCCCCGAAACTTGCAGCTGGTGTCTGAAGTGGGGGCAGTTTTGTGAAGGGCTTTGTGTTAACTCCTGGTGGTTAGAATCAGAACTGAATTGAATTGTAGGACACCCAGCTGACGTCAGAGAATTGGTGTTGGAACATTTGAGCTCTAGTGGGTACCTTGGTGTGCCATCCAGCCCAGGTTCCCCTTTTGGGACTGAGGTCCTCATTCCCCCAGCTGAAGGAGGGAGGTGTTGGTTGATGACTGCTCACAGCTCTGTCTCTTTCTGAGGGATGCCCTAGTGGAAGGAAGCTGCGTTGCCATTGTTACTCCCCTTCACTCCTGGCTCAGCCTGCATGTGATGACTAGAGAAGAATGACCCCCGTTGCCTCAAAGCCAAACAACTCTGAAGGGCTATAACAGCTCCAGAGCTCCCTGTGGGATCAGCTATGGGCTCTGTGGCAAGGGTATTGCTGTTCAACTTCTCCTTCTGCCCAGTCATGCTTCCCTCAGTCCCTTCAGGTGTGTTTCCAAAAGCACTCTTCAGTAAACCTTCCCACACAACCTCCATCTCAAGCCTGTTTCCTACAGAATCAGACCTAGGATAGGGGCACTCTGAACCTCTTAATTCCTTTAGAAGAAATAAAATATTCAGTCTTTCCCAGACTTATTGGACAATGAAATCCTTTTTCTATTGCATCATGTGGTATGAGTGTGCTCCTGACTAGGGGCTTTCAGAAGTCAGGGGCTGGCACTGGTTCATTGGCTTGCTGAAGTGTACTCTCTCTGGCGAATTGTCCTTGATTGATTAAATAGGTTAAAATGTGACAATAGTGGCTACTTATTTCCAGGGCTACAGAACAATCAGTTTTTTCTCCAGAAGCATGAAAACTGATTTTTTTTATTTTCAGGGAGGTATTATTTTTACCATCTTTGAACAGAGTAAGAAAAATGAAACTGAGAAAATGAAATAGCTTGCCCAAGATCAAAGTGATAGAGAGAAGATTCACATTTCCAGATATTAAAACTTACTACAAAGCTTCAAGTAATCAAGACAGTGCTGTACTGGCCTAAGGACAGACATCTAGATCAATGGAGCTGAGAAATACAACCTTTACGACTGTGGTCAATTGATTTTTGAAGGGTGCCAAGACAATTCAATGGGAGAAAGAACAGGTTTTTTTTTTTCAAAAAATGGTAAAACAACTGGATAGCCACATCCAAAGGAATCAAGTTGCTATCACACCATACACAAAATTAATTCAAAATGGATCATAAACCCAAATGTGAGAGATGAAACTATAAAACTCCTAGAAGAAAACACAGGAGTAAAACTTCATAACCTTAGATTAGGCAAAGCTTTCCTAGATGTAACAAAAAGCACATATAGCAAAAGAAAAAATAAACTTCATTGGGCAAAATTAGATTTAACCCAAATTTAAAACTTTTGTGCTATAAATGATATCATCAAGAAAGTAAAAAAAGACAACCTATAGAATGGGAGAAAATATTCGCAAATCATATATCTGATAAGAGACTTATATCCAGAATATACAAAGAATTCTTACAACTCAAAAATTAGAAGACAAATACCCCAATTAAAAAAGTGGGCAAAGAATTTGAGTAGTCATTTCTCTAAAGAAGATATACATATGGCCAGTAAGCACAAAAAAGATGCTCTACATCATTAGCATTCAGGGAGGGATCCAGTGACAAAAGAGGCGAATGCATGAGAGAGGCCAGAATGAACAGGGCAAAGTGTTGTGAGAAAGAAGGAAATTAAACCAGGGATACAAGTGGAAAACTTACTTTTGGAAAATATTTAAGACAATAGGAAAGGATAGTCCAATACTCAAACACATTTGGAGGTGATGAAAGAAAATTTGATGGAGTTCCCTTCAGATGGGCTCTAACTTCACAGTAAATCACACTGTGAAGCAAAGTCATCCAAAGAAAGTGAAAAGTTAAATATTTTATTTGGCTCTAAATAATAGATTTTTTTTTTTTTTTGAGACACAGTCTCACTCTGTTGCCTGGGCTAGAGTACTGTGGCATCAGTCTAGCTCACAGTAACCTCAAACTCCTGGGCTCAAGCAATCCTTCTGCCTCAGCCTCCTGAGTAGCTGGGACTACAAGCACATGCCATCATGCCCGGCTATAAATAATAGATTTTTAAATGAGTACAATAGTTTTAGTGGAATATATGGAATCCTTTTTTTTTTAAACTTTTATGTCCAGTGAAAAAGTTATAGAACCACTTTATAGAAAATTTTATAAGGCAATTGAAGGAGGAAAAGAAAATACATATAATCCTATAACTCTAATATAACTGCCATTAACAGTCTGATGAATTTTCTTCTAGTTTAATGCATCCTTAAAAAATTTCAATGTACTCAAAGAGTACAAGTAACTAGTACCTTGAGTTTTTTGTAATTTTTTTCCCACTTATGGGTCTCCCTGCTCCTTCCTTCCACCCTGCCACCCCATGATGGTATATAGCTTTAATATAACAGTAATTTTTAGGAACTGCATAAAGTTGATAAATACATCTATTATAATTAAACAATAAGTCCCTATGGATTGAACATTGGTTCCAATTTTCCAATATTATTAACTCTAGAAAAAATATTTTCATATCTAGTATGAATTATTTCCTTAGAATAAATTTACAAGTATTATAGAATTACTTGGTCAGGAATTACAAATAATTTTATGCCTCGTGATATATATTGTTAGTTCAAGTACACACTTGGAAAACTGTTTCACCTACCTCACAATACATAAAAGTGAGGCAATATTTTTGGCCCACCATCACTTTGATCTACCAAATTTGTCAAAAATAAATAAGTAAATGAAAATACTTATGTTAGTAAGTTATTATGACATTTTGTAAAGGAATTTGACAGAACATATCAAAGGCCATAAGCATTTTTATACTCTGGTTGCAACATTTTTAAGGGACATTGCCAAGCTAGAGCTTATTCAGCAAACGTATTCAAGATTTTCCAAAATGGAAAATCCTCAAAAAGGTGGTCTACTGCCGGGCGCGGTGGCTCACACCTCTAATCCTAGCACTCTGGGAGGCCGAGGCGGGCGGATCACTCAAGGTCAGGAGTTCGAGACCAGCCTGAGCAAGAGCGAGACCCCATCTCTACTAAAAATAGAAAGAAATTAATTGGCCAACTGAAAATATATAGGAAAAATTAGCCGGGCATGGTGGCGCATGCCTGTAGTCCCAGCTGCTCGGGAGGCTGAGGCAGGAGGATTGCTTGAGCCCAGAAGTTTGAGGTTGTTGTGAGCTAGGCTGACGCCACAGCACTCACTCTAGCCCAGGCAGCAGAGTGTGATTCTGTCTCAAAAAAAAAAAAAAAAAAGGTGGTCTACTGAAATTTTCAAGACCTGAAAACAATGAACATAAGCAGCCTTCAGTTGGATATGGCCATGATAAAATTAGCAGACAGGAGATTATTTTACAAATTCTGTTTAACAAAAGTTTACTTACTCATCAAAAACAATGAAAATGAGGCCAGGCGTGGTGACTCACGCCTGTAATCCTAGCACTCTGGGAGGCCGTGGTGGGTGGATTGCTCAAGGTCAGGAGTTCGAAACCAGCCTGAGCAAGAGTGAGACCCCATCTCTACTAAAAGCAGAAAGAAATTAGTTGGCCAACTAAAAATATATAGAAAAAATTAGCTGGGCATGGTAGCACATGCCTGTAGTTCCAGCTACTTGGGAGGCTGAGGCAGAAGGATTGCTTGAGCCCAGGAGTTTGAGGTTGCTGTGAGCTAGGCTGATGCCATGGCACTCTAGCCTGGGCAACAAAGTGAGACTCTGTCTCAAAAAAAAAAAAAAATGAAATTGAGCAAGAAAATTATTCTTATCAAATATACAACTTGAACAAACAAATGAAATTTCTAAAAATTCTGTACCACGTGGAGATTTTAATTATTGATTAAAAGTGAAAATGTGGGTATGTCGTCAAAGCTGCGAGGGGCTTTTGGTCTAGGTCCACTTAATCATCGCACAGACCCAATTATTGAGACAACAAGGATTGCCAAGGAAGAAAGGAACTTTTAATATGACAGAGGACAGATGTCTTGTCAGGAGAACTGGAAAAGCTGTCTCAAATTCGTCTCTGCAACATTGGAGATCTTATGCTTTTAAAGGAGGAGCCACGTGCCTTGGGGAAGGTCATAGTATAACTAAAAAGGGGCTAGGTGCATTGGAGGCAAGTTGTGAGGGATGGTGAATCTTGGCAACAGCAAGTTTGCCCAGGGGCCTTCAGAATCTCAGCTCCTTTGTCTTGCAGAAAATCTGCCACCTCTGGGAAACAACAAAAGTTCAAGTAGTTAGTTAAGGGAGAGGACTATAAAAAAAATATATAGGGGTAGTCAGTTGCAGGTGAGTTCCATTTGTTCTCTTGCCCCAGGCTCTGTAAATGTTAGGGGTGGGCCTGTTGGGGAGGAGATGTTGAAGGTGTCAATGGAAAAGAACCCAAACTCTGTAAAATAATTTAAAGAGGTTTATCTGAGCCAAATATGAGTGACCATGGCCTGGAGAGCCATGCCCAAGAAGCCTTGAGCAAGTGGTCTCTCGTGGTTGGGTTATAATTTGGTTTTATATATTTCAGGGAGATGGGAATTACACGTAAAGTCATAAATAAATACATGGAAGGTGCACATTGGTTTGGCCTGAAAAGGCAGAACATCTAAAAGAGGGGTATTACATATTATAGGTGGGTTTAAAGATTCTTTGATTTGTAATTGGTTAAAGAAATGAAGCTTTCTCTAAAGGCTTGGAATGTTTTAAGTTAAGATAAGAAAGCCTGTTAATCAGAGACAAGCCACTGGACATATATCCAGACCCAAGTGAGCTGTTAAGTAAATTGTTGACCTGGAGTTGTGGTTTAAGCTTTGTCTTGTATAGCCTTAGGCCTGTTAATGAGTGACAAAGGGTATCTCCAAGAAAGCAGTGGGGCGTGACTATGCATGTCTGACCTCCCTTCTCATGGAGCAACTCAGCTTTAGGGTATTTCTAAGGTCCCCTTGGCCAAGAGGGGGTCCATTCAGTCAGCTGGGAGGAGTTAAGATTTTCTTTTAGTTCACACAGGGGTGGCAGTTAGCCAGCAGGCCAGCATTTTGGTGGGGGTGAGTTATGTTTTTTTTGTGTTTTTTTTTTCTGAGCTCATTTTTGCATTTTTTATATCTAAATCAAATATGACAGTATTTAAGATACACAAACTTTGAATAGCTTTGCAAAAATGTATATTTTAAAAAATAAAAAATTATTTTATATAAATGTGATGGCTAATTTTATATGTCAACTTGGCTAGGCTATACTACCCAAGTATTTAGTCAAACACTAACCTAGGTATTTCTGTGAAGGTATTTTGTAGATGTGGGTAACATCTACAATCAGTTGACTTTAAGTAAAAGAGATTACCCTTGATAATGTTAGTGACCCTTATCCAATCAATTGAAAGGCCTTAAGAGCAAAAACTGAGGTTTCCCAGACAAGAAGAAATTTTGCCTGAAGACTGCAGTATCAATTCCTGCCAAGCCTTGCTGGCCCACCCTACAGATTTCAGACTTGCCTTCTTCTACAACACCTGAGTCATTGTCTTGTAATAAATCTCTTTTGCTCTCTTTCTCTATGGAGAACTCTAATGCAGTTTGTTTTTTAAATAAGGTATTTTTCTTCTAGAATATTCAAGATAATTTATTGAAACGAAAAGTCCCAATACAAATCACAATTCATTAATATCAAAAATTTTAAAACCAAACTATTTAAGTAAAATTGAATTTTATTCAATTTTTGAAAGTTTAACTCTTATTAAATAAGTTAATAAAAATACGACCATTCACAATCCTAGCACTCAGTGTCCACGCAGTTGCACTGTGAAGGATTGTTGCGCTTCTTGCTTGCAACATTCAGACCTACTTTATCAGTCAGGGCCAGTTAGGAAAACAGAAACCACACTAGTTGTTTTAACAGCAAAAACGTGAGGAATTGGTTAAACAGGTATCAGACTAAAAAAGTGAAAAGGTGAAATGAAGGTATCTGCAGAAGCTACCATGCCAAGGGCTAGGAGAACAAAGGAGAAACTAGAAGCTCAGAGGAGGGGCCCTGCAGAACTGGGGCACAGATTTTGAAGAGGGAGAGTTGCTTGGCTATTGCTGGTGTTTCCAAGGGACGCCAGGATGGCGGTTCAGGGACTGCGCAAAATAGTTGGACACTGACCAGCTGTCATGGCTACATTGAAGGGCTGTTGTGCAGGTGACGCCAACTGGAACACTCAGCAAACAGGGAGAGGAGCAAGTCCCTTCCTTCTGTGGCCCTGCAACCTCCTCCCTCTAGTATCTCCTGTTGGCAGAAAGTAAAAATGTAGTTTGCAGAGTCCTAGTAACTTCCCCACAAAGCAAAATATAGAAGGTGGTTTAGGATTGGAAGAACAATACAAATTGAAGAGTAAAAAACCTGTTCAATGTTACAAAATGTTTCTCTGCTACCATCTGCAACTATTGTGAGTACAACATTAATTCATCAGTTCCTCTAGAATCTTGAATTGGAACCCCCAAAACGAAGAATGCATGACACTATTAGGAAACACTTCATTGTGGAAGAAACTATTGCCTTCATGCTCTCTGAGAAGGATTTGACAAGTTAACCAATTTGTTTCTTTTTTTACCTACGCAGTTTCTCCACTCAAATCTGCCCTGAACTCCAAAAAGATACTGGCCTTCAATATTGGCAGAGGAACACCCCACAAATCTTCCTGGCATTTTGACACAGTTGCCTTTTGTTTGGAGGAGGTAGGGCAAGCCATGTGAAGAAGTATTCCCCTGGGGCCTGAGCAATGTTAGTCACAGGAGCAGATGTTTAGGGTTAGAGGTTGTGCTGTGCCAGTGCTGATGGCAGGATCCCAAGTGGCAAACGTGCTCTTTGATACATGTGTGTGTGTTGATGATGTGCAGGGTTTGTGGTTTAAAGTCTAAACATGAAGTCCAGGGCAGGGGTCCTTCTTGTCTGAGTCTAAGGATAGTACTGCTCAATGTAACCTGGCAGTGGGGGGCAGGGTGGAATTAATGCCTCACAGGGAGAAATTTTGACCAATGAAAGATGAGAGCCAATAGATACATTCCTCATTCTTGCCCTTCCTTCCCCAAGATGATGCTAAGATGCTATTTTTGTGGTTTCTCAGGGACACAATCTCATGGTTTGGGTAATCAGTTGTTCCTACTGTGGCCAGCTTGATAAATCATCTTGGTGTTGATTTTCTCTCCTTCCCTGCCTTGCTCCCCTGGAGCCCCACTCCTGCTCTTTGGGCTTGCACTCTCTGGTGAGGCACCCACTACTAAGCCCTCTGTTTTGGGCACTTTTTTCTAGGAGCCTCAGCTAAGATGCTATCAGTCCCCCTAGCATGAGAACTGCAATTGGAGAGTACTTCTACTCTAGTTAAGAAGGATGAGACTAGTTCTCTAAGACAGGGTTAGGACCAGGGTGAGACAAGAGACGTACCCAGGGTACAAAATTTAAGGACTAATCAACTCCGAGGGTCATGCTAGTGCAGGGTTGGCCTTAAAAAGGAGTGCTCCCTTAAATTTTGTGCCCCAGTTGCCTCTCTTGCCTCACTCTAGCCTGGCCTTTCTCTGAGATCATTCTGCTGGAGGTTACAGGGTGTCAGTCAATCACTCCTGCACTTGGAGGACCAATCAATTGGATATAGATATAATAAACCAATATAGGAGAAGCTATACTATTACTTGGGCAGTGCCCAACAACTCCAAAATATAAAGTTTCTACTCACACATACAATCCTAGCATTCTGGTAGGCTGAGGCAGGAGGATAGCATGAGCTCAGGAGTTTCAGACCAGCCTAAGCAAGGCAGGACCTGTCTCTACTAAAAATAGAAAAATGAGCCCAATGTGGTGGCCAGTACCTGTAGCCCCAGCTACTCAGGAAGCTGAGGCAAGAGGATCGCTTGAGTCCAGGAGTTCGACATTGCTGTGAGCTACCATGATGCCACTGCACTCTACCCAAGGCGACAGAGGGAGACTCTGTCTCAGAATAATAAAAAAAAAAAATTCTACTAAATTATGTTGGAGGATGTGGAACTTGCACTGTATGTATCCTCAAACCCACATTAATGATATTTTCTGAATGTTTCTGTTTAAGTAGATAAACAAATTCATCCTTGTTTTTCAGCAAAAAAAATATTTTCCTATCCTTAGGCTTCAGCTTCAGAGAAATGAGTTAATCATTCTCAGTGTGTGACATATTATTACTGTTGGTTTCAGGATGCCTTTTACACATTGATGCTCAGTCTTATTTTATGAGACTGACCACACTGCCTACTGCACTAAGGAGGCAACTGCTCAGCCTTATTTTAAATGTCCCTTTTAAATTTTTTTTATGTTTCAGTTTTTATGCTTTGTTTTCTAATTGTTGACTTCTTTTAATTGTAGAAAATTTAGTAAAATATAAAAATATTCATAATCCCACATCCAAATGGTATCATTGTTAACATTTTTGTAGTTCCTTCTAGACCTTTCTCTGTGCATTTTTATGTTTTAGGATATATTGTGTATAACATTTTAGAATGTAGTATCCTTGTGGCAGATTGTATGCAAAAAAAATGGCCACAATGATTTCCTTCCCTACATCTATACCTCTTTATAATGTGATTTAGAAGCTCCTTATATCCAGAAATGAAATCTATTTCCCTTCCCCTTGAATCTGAACTAGTCTTGTGATTTACTTTGGTCAATAGAATGTGACGTGAGTAGCACGCCAGCTCTTGTTCAGGATTTACTCTTGCTCTCAGAGTCTGGGGAAGGGGGCGTTGAGGGGAATTGGGCAGAGGTGCTCCTTGTACAAACCCAGCCTCCTTTCCTGGGGAATGAGAGACCAGGTAGAACAGAGATGAGCTGTCCCAGCTGAGGCCACCCTAGAGCAGTCAGTTACCAGCCAGCCTGCTGACCACAGATGCATGAGTGAGCCCAAGACCAGAAGAACTGCCCAACTGAACCTGGCCCAAATTGCTGCCAGCAAAATGATGAACAAAAGAAATGGTGGTTGTTTTGAGTCACTAAGTTTTAGGGTAGTTTCTTATGCAGCAAAAGCGAACAATGTGATTTTTCCAGACTTCTTTTCTATGCTTCATACCCACATATACTTTTTTTAAGAAACCAAACTATCTTACTCCATGTATTATTTCGTAACCTACTTTATTTCTCTTTATTTAATAGCATAGCATGTGTTAAATATCTTTCTGTGCTAAATAAATATTAATAGCACTATGTTTAATAGTTGCTTTATATTATTAATCTTATGTTCATGTTAATGTTATGATCTTTCAATACCATAATTTATTTAATTAATTCCCTATTGGTGGATACTTAAATTGTTTTCTGATTTATTTCTCTACTGTAAAAAGCCCTGATTAACATCTTGTATATACACTGTTGCAGATTTGTACTGTTATTTTCTTGCATTAAATTTTTAGAAATAAATTGCTGAGTAAAAGGCTGTGTATGTATTTAAGGGTATTAATACATGTTCCAAACCACCTTCAGGAAAGGTGAAACCACATTGCCAATTGTGTTCTTTATTGTCTCCATCACAGATTTTAATTAGAGTTCATCTCACCCGCCTTCTTTTCCCTTTCACTCCATTGTCTTCCCACCTCAACCCACCTCATGGTTTTCTGATTGTGTTTCAAAGAGATCAGTTACTTTGCATTCTTCTGAGGATGTAAAATTTTCCAAACTTTTGTTTGTTTGTTTGTTTGCTGTAGGAAATCTTTCCAGGAGGCTGCGAATTTTCAGAGTCTGAGGATGATGCCTTTCTCTTGTTCTTGGTATTTTCCCACAGGCTTCATTTTATTATTTTTCCACGGACAGGGCGGGGTCGGGGCAAGGGCGGGAGCGATGCGAGAGGCTGTAAATACAGATGCGGCTTCGCTGCTGGCCGCTCACCTCCTGCTGCGCTCCGCGGCGAGGCGGGGCGGGGGGGGCACAAGTTTCACGGATGACAATTTTTCCACCGAAGTGGGTGGAGGGTGGCGGGGGAGGCGCGGCTGAGCTCTGCCACCCGGCGGTAACAGAACCGGTCCGCGGCCCCGGGGTTGGGGACGGCACCCCTAGGGAAGCCAGGTCTATTAATAATAATGATTCCTCTTGTGGGTGTGCTTTTTACTCTCAGTGCTGCTCTCTTCACTTGGGTGCAGCTCAGGTCCATGACTCAGATCTACAGTAGGAGACCAGCAGGTGCGCACCACTGTTGATCCAATTCAAGTAGACTTTCATCAGATGTCTCTGCTGGAATGTGCTGGGATCTTCTTCCATACCCTGTCTGAACAGATGCGGTTCATAAACCATCTCCAGCGGGCACTTCTCAAAGTCTTGTTTGCTCTGTCCCTGTCTACAGGACTCCACTGGGCCAGCAGCCACATCACGACCTAGCTGAATGCTTTGTATCTAAAGGTTTTAATTGATATAATAAAAGATAGAGATCTATTGGAAAGGTTTAGGGTTCAAGGTGTCCGTTTGACATTCCATTTGTCTTTGTGCTCCAGTACCTTTCAGAGTTGTAAGCTCCTGCCCAGCATGATCTGCCGTCCTCAAAACAAACTCACAAGACAAGTAGGAGGCAAGTGTTCTTCTTCCTGAACTTCATGGGGAAACAGAGGCACAGAAGGATGATCCGACTCATCTGCCCAGTGAGTGGACATTGCTTCCCCTCCCGTGGCATCATGCCCCAGTCTGCCCGTACTTGCGGGCTGGGTTGGCTGGGCGGCAGTAGAAGGTCAATTAGCATGAGTCATTCAAACATCAGAATTGCCTTGCTGCTGCTTAGAGAGTGCCCTTAACACAGGTTGCCCTGCCGGGCAGTTGAGGTGTGGTGCTGAATAAAACTGCACGCCACCCAGCCCACCCTAAAAGCCCTGTGTCATGTGTTTACCGCTCAGACGCCATAATTCTTAATCCACTTCATCCTCAATAACAGCTTAGTCAGTTGAAGTGCTTCTAATAATAGCAGCAGCAGATGAGCATACACAATACTTGTCATTCCGAAGGTGCTTTAGGAAACTGCTCAGGTGCTTCTGTGTCTGTCAGGTCACATCTTTAACCATGCATCTGGAATCAGATGCTCATGGTGAGGTAGATGAAAATATTTGGCAATGGGGGAGTCGTGGGGCCTTACCGAAGGGGTTCAGAGGGCATATAACTAGGTGCAGCTGACCACATTAGATATGTCACCTGCCATAAACTTGCATACTCAGGAGAATGGAAACCAGCATTTACTAAGCATGTTTTAAGAAGATAGGCCTACAGGTATAAAACTACTGTTAACATTTGACATACAAGTCACACCTCTGCAGGGCAATATACTCAGTATCAAAAGGATTATAGTGGGTAGGGCAATTTCGAGTTTCACTTCCTTCTTCTTCAGCCATAATTTTCGAGGCGTGCTATGCCGAGCCATAAACCTAGAATCACACGCCAAATCACGCTCTCAGGCTTGGGTATGATTTCAAGGGTTTCTGGAGTAACTGGAAATACTTTCATGGACCTTAAGTGGCTAAATTGTGCATTCTTTTCTCTCCAATTTTAATTATAAAAATTTACAAACATTCAAAAAAGTCAAAAGAATAGATCAACTAACACCCATATAACCTTCTTCTTAGATTCAACAATGGTTAGTATCTTACTATATTTGCTTTTTCTCTCTCTGGAAATTATGTTATGTTATGTTATTTATTTATTCATTCCCTTTGAAAGTAAGTTGTAAATATCACGACATTTTACCCCTAAATACATCACCAAGCTTCCCCCTTATCATGCCATCAGAACGAGGGAATTCTTGAACAAGGAAAGTGAAGTCTTGGTTAGAAAGGGGGTGGCAAGATGGATGGCCGGTCAGCCTGACTTCTGGGAATGGTTTCCAGCACTTAGCTAATTCTCACATTGATTCTTTCGTAAGTGGTGCCATTTTACAAAACATGCATAGTAAATTCCATCTTGGTAGTTCTTGTTCCAATAATTTCAAAAGATACAAAGCAAAGCCATTTTAATTTCACACACTTCCTGTCCATTTTCTTCATTGTTTATTTCAAAAATACATCCTTATTACAATGTCCTATTGTACATACTAGAAGATAAAACTTGCTTTTTTCCTCCCAGCATACTAAGCACTAGAGTTATTTTGTGATACATACTTGGCACTATTAAGGAGGGAGTTCAGATATTTCATTATTTTTCCTGTGACTTGAATCACAATAAAATACAGTACTGACTTTCCAAAGCAAAAGACGTTAAACATTACATTAACACTTGCTGGTGATTGCAAGGCATTATTGTATGGTACATTATAATAATGGTTATCTTCTCCAGAAAAATAATTATATTCTTTAATGCACTCATAATATCTATGCAATTTTTAACTGCTGTTTTGTTCCCAACCCATCCTGTACACAAATACAGAACTTACTGCCAGTTAATCAGGCCCAGATTATAGAAGGGAGAAATTATTCATTAGGAAGCTACAGATGTCCTATCTTTGTTTCAGAACACACCAGAGAATTAAATTCAAAGTTATAGCAAAAATGTTGACAGACAGATGGGATATGAACTTAATGAACCAGCTACAGAACAACACTCTCTAATATGTCAAGCCCCTCTCTGGCATTTTCCTTTCTTTCTGTCAACCTCCCATTCCTCACAATAGGTCAACACGTGGCACCCATGACAAATCCTCAACAATAATGGTCTAAAATTGGACAAAAGCCATTGTAATTGAACAATAATGATACATAAAACACAGTAACAGCCAGCTGTTTTAGGTAAAAAGTAGTTTAGTTACATCACCAAGCACCCCGGCTTGTACATCAGGTGTCTTGCTGCAGTGCAGGTAGTTCTCCAAGTTCAAGGTGCATATGGATCACTGAGAACCTGTCAAAATTCTTATTCCTTGGTCCCAATCCTAGACGTGCTGATTTGGAAGGTCGGGACTGGGGCTCGGGAATCTTTATTCTATTTGATTCTGTAGGTGATTCTGATGCAGACAGACTATGAAGGACCATGCTTTGACCTATACTGTTTCCAGCACCTGAGATGCTAAGAGGGTGCATCATTGCCAAGCCCAATCCATCCTGTGTGAACTGATTTAATGCTTATCTGTGCTGGTTGACCAGTGCTAATGGTCTCCATCCTATCCTACGTGAGTCATTGGCCAGGAAGAACAAGGGGCCCATATCCTGAAACTAAGAAGAACTGTTGTGTGGGCTGACTGTGAAAAGTGTACTTTCTTCCCTTATCAGCCTTAAGGCAAAACTGTATGACAAGGCACCTTGTGGTTATAAAAGGCCTCTGTGTGTGTGTGTGTGTGCGCGCACGTGCACAGCTACTGGACCCAGGATTAGTCTTTCAAGGGTCTACTCCACACTCCCAATACAGTTCTGCTCTAATGTCACATATGCCTTCATAAAAATCACCACACTGTGCATAACAGTGCAGTAAAACCCCCAGGGCTTACGGAAAAATGGGTTTAGGGAGACAATACTTAAAAACTCCTTTAGTGATAGATTAAAAAAAAAAAAGACATAGGAGCCTAAAAAAATAGTAGAACAATCTTACACGTTAAATGTTTAAGAAATTAATAGTGAATACAATAAATAGGGCATTTTGCCTTAAAAAGACCTGAAGTTTGTTTGTGGAAGTGGGCATGAAAGGGTTGCAGCTTGTGATTTATTGTGAAGTAGTGGAAAGGGAAGTTATCTAAACTCAGAGGAAATGTTGTAACAGCAGATGTGGACAGGCATATGCATAGCATGCGTGGTGAGCTGAGGTAGCTGGTAGATGTTTGAGGGATGTGTGTGTGTGTGTGTGTGTGTGTGTGTGTGTGTATTTTGTGTGGTCCCAGGCAGCTCAGTTCAGCTGAGTGCAGTTTTCTACTTTCACCTAGTGTTCCTTTTTTTTTTTTTTTTTGAGGCAGAGTCTCACTCTGTTGCCCCTGCTAGAGTGCCATGGCGCCAGCCTAGCTCTCAGCAACCTCAACTGCCTGGGCTCAAGCAATCCTTCTGCCTCAGCCTCCTGAGTAGCTGGGACTACAGGCATGTGCCACCATGCCCGGCTAATTCTTTCTGTATATTTTAGTTGGCCAATTAATTTCTTTCTATTTTTGGTAGAGATGGGGTCTCGCTCTTGCTCAGGCTGGTTTCGAACTCCTGACCTTGAGCTATCCACCCGCCTCGGCCTCCCAGAGTGCTAGGATTACAGGCGTGAGCCACCTCGCCCGGCCCTGGGTATTTTTTTTTTAAAGCTTCCCTGGGGATTCTGATGTGCAATCAGTGTTGGGAACAACTGCTGAAGACTGCTTCAGTACAGTACCTCTGAGGTATATGTTAAGCTTTTTTCTTTATTCTTTTTAGAGGTGGGGTGTCGCTCTGTCACTAAGGCTGGAACACCAATCACAGCTCACTGCAGCCTCAAACTCCTAGGTTCAAGAGATCCTCCCAATTCAGCCTCCTGAGTAGCTGGGACTATAGGCATGAACCACCACGTGCAGCTTATTTTAAGTTTTAAAGGTGGATGTTTGTAGTTGGGGGAGGAGCGGTATTCTGCTGGTGTGCATTAAGTGACCAAAGCTTCCTAGAGGAAGCAGCCTTGATGCATGGTATAGGAGTAGAGCAGCAAGAATGTTAACATGGGCAACTTCAGTCCAGGCTTAGAATTGTATAACTATGAGAAAACAAATTCAATTGGAAGGGAAGGAACTAACTGGGAAAGGGTGCCAACAATTTTGGGGGAATTTGGAAGTTCCTGAATTGTAGCAACATTCTGAGGTTATATATCACATAATCAAGGTAATGGAGTCAACTAAACTGCTAGTATTCCCAGGGGCTGAACTCTTTCTAAACTTGAGTGGTAGGGCCAGACGTGTATCTAGGTCAGTGGTTCTCAACCTTGGATGTACTTTAGGATTACTTTGGGAGCAGTGAAAAAGAATCCTAATACCCAGGCCCCAACCCTCATAGATTCAGATTCAATCAATCTGAAGTGGGGCCCAGGGAATTGATGTTTTCTAGGGGTTTTTTTTATTTGTTTCATTTTAAAAATATCTCCAGGTTACAGTGCACAAATAGGGTTGAGAACAACTGACCTAGATGGATTGCAAAGCCCTGCAAAAATTTTCTTCCCCAAATAGCTTTTCTATGTGTTTTTCACAATATTGTCCTCCTTTCCTACAATGTGTTCAAATGAGCAGCAGACTTTCCTGACAACCCTATCCTGACCCTAACTCAACAATCTTTCCCTCTTCTGCCAATGTCATACTCTCCCAAGCATTTATCATCATTCAACATGGGTAAATCTGTCATAGTGAGTCTACTTCTCTCAATCTCTGCTGTTACCACTCTAGTGTAAGCCACCACCATCTCCTGGTTGGATTGCTGCTTCTGCCCTTTCTCCCCTTACTGTCTGCCTCAACACAGCCACTGAGTGGCTTTAAAAATGCATGTCAGATCATGTCATTGCTCCACTTAAAAACTCTCCAATGGCTTCTCATGTCACTCAGAGTAATAGCCAAATTTCTTACTGTGACCCACAAGGTCCTTTATGATCTGACTTCTCCCTTTACCTCTCTGAGATTTTATTAGTGTCCACCTCACTAACATAGTTTCAGCCACACTGGCATTCTTGCTGTTCTCTGAATACAGCAGGCACACTCCCACCTGAGAGCTTTTGAATTTGCTGTCCTCTCTACCTGGGATGCTCTTCCCTCAGATATCCTTATGAATCTTTCGATATCCTCCTATAGATCTTTTGTTAAATTATACCTTACTAGTTGAACCTACCTTGACCACCCTATTTAAAATTGCAACTCTCATAGGCCAAAGACCTTAATAGATATGTCATCAAAGAAGATATACAGATGGCAAATAAACATATGAAAAGGTGAACCACATCATATATCATCAGGGTAATGCAAATAAAAACAATAATCAGATGCTACTACATGCTTATTAAAATGGCCAAAATCCAGAACGCTGACAACATCAAATACTGACAAGAATATGGAGCAAGGGGAACTCTCATTCATTGTTGGTGGGAATGCAAAGTGGTAGAGCCACTTTGGAAGACAGTTTGGCACTTTCTTACAATACTAAACATACTCTTACCAAACAATTCAGTAATTGTGCTTCTTGGCATTTGCCCAAAGGAACTGAAAATTTATGTATACACAAAAACCTGTGCACTGATGTTTATAGCAACTATATTCATAGCTTCCAAAACGTGGAAGCAACCAAGATGTTCTTCTATGGGTAAATGGATAAACTGTGGTACATCCAGATGTTGGAATATTATTCAGTGCTAAAAAGAAAATGAGCTATCAAGGTATGAAAAGACATGGAGGAACCTTAAATGCATACTAAGAGAAAGAAGCCAATCTGAAAAGGCTATGTACTGTATGATTTCAACTACAGTCAGTCCACATCTGTGTGGGCTTGCATCTGTGGATTCAAGCAACTGCAGATCAAAATACTCAGAAAAAAGCCCAATAAAAATAACAATACAATAAAAAATTAGACAAGGAAAAACCCAATACAGTATAACCACTATTTATATAGCAATCATATTATATTAGTTATTAGAAGTAATCTAGAGATGATTTAAAGTATATGGGAGGATGTGCACAGGTTATGTGCAAATATTATGCCATTTTATATAAGGAACTTGAACATCTGTGGATTTTGGCAATGGTGGGGGGTCCAGGAACAAATCCCCCTTGGATACTAAGGAATGACTTATATGACATTCTAGGAAAGGCAAAACCATGAAGACAGTAAAATGATCATTGATTGCCAGGGGTGGGGGGAGATAGTGATGAATAAGTGGAATATAGAGCTTTTTAGGGCAGTATAGTAGTGTACTGTATTATAATGGCAAATACATGTCATTATACATTTGTCCAAACCCATGGAATGTACAAACTAAGGGTGAACCCTCATGTAACTATGGATTTTGGGTGATAATGATTTGTTATTGTAGGGTCATAAGTTGGAACAAATGTCCCACTCTGATGGGACATCTTGATAATGGGGGAGGCTATGCCTTTTGGGAAGCAGAGACTATATGTGTCATCTTTGTATCTTCCTCTTGATTTTGTTGTGAACCTAAAACTGCTCTATAAGATGAAGTCTAAAAAAAATTGCAACACTCCATGCCTACCCCACCCAACCTATCCCCTTGTCCCTGCATTATTTCTCTTCATATTACTTATCAACATCTGACATATGCTTATCTGTTTATTGTGTAAAGTGTATTTCTCCCCACCAGAATAAAAGCCTCATGAGAATACAGACTTTTGTCTCTCTTATTCATTGCTAATCTCCAGAATCTGGAAGAGTGCCTGCCACATAGCAGATGGTCCATCAACATTTTGTTGTTTGAATTAAAAGCCAAAGAGTATTGGGTCATAACTTCACTGTGCAAATATACAAGTTTTTTCTTTTGTCATTAAGGGAAAAAGGAACTAACATTTATTGAGTATCTGCTAAAGACTGTGATAAGTACTTTTCATATGTTATATTATTTATTTAATTCTCAGAGCAATTCTCAAAACATTCCCTAATGTAGTAGGTCTGATTGCTGTACCCATTTTACAGATGAGGAACTGAGGCACAGTAAATCTAGTTACTTTGCTCAAGGTAATATAGCTCAATTAGTATTGGTGCTGCTAGGATCACATCTAAATTTATCTGCCTTCCAGGCTCATGTGATTTCTGCAAATGACCTCACCCAGAACTAATTATTAGAAATGTGTCTACAAAATTAGTTCTTACTTTAATAATTTTGGGAGAGGGCAAGGGGCAAGGGAGGAGTCAAAGACAGAAAGGAGAAGTACAAACCTGATTGACTATTGAGATTTAGGGGAGCACTTAAGAATAGCAAGCTTAGGAGGGACAGACACCTGTGGGGAAGGGTCAGAGTTAGGCATGTCACCAAAAGAATCTCCTTCACAGTGGGACTTACCACTTAGGCTTGGCATTAAGGTTTTGGCATATAACCGAGAAACAAAGTAGAGGCATCCCAGTCCCTCTCATGAGAGTTAAAGGGCTTGAAACTATTATAAGTATTCGAGGTGATGGATATGTTAATTAGCTTGATTCAATCATTCCACAATGTAAACACGTATCAAAACATCTCATTGTACTCCATAAATATATACAATTATTATTTGTCAATTTTCAAAAGGCTAGAGATATTCTCTCTTTGCTTCCACAACGTGCTGGATTACCCAAAGGCACACATGCTATAGTTCACATTCTCTTCCTGCCTGCATCCTAGCTCCCTGCTTGACCTTACAAGAGGGAAAGGGTTGTGGCAATGGCTGTAACAGTCCATCTTGTCTCACCCAGCCTCGGGGCAGCCATAAGACCTTTAAAGGTCCTAAGCACTGAGATTATGTCTCCCTCCGTAAAAACATCAAACCTTAAAATGAGTGAAAGTTTAAAGCTTCTCTAATTTTCTTCCATATATTAATAACTCAATCAGTGCTTTTTCCCCTTTATTTATCAAATACCAACATCTTTCAGAATTTATTTCTCTTGGTAAGTGATCAGGTGGAGGATAGCTGATTTGCTGATGCCTTAAGTATGTTTTGTGTGCCTTTGGGTAATCTGGCACTGTGGCAGATGTGATTAAAGGGGCGCAACTCCCCGTCCAAAGTGATTTCTCTGCTTGCCACAGAGCTGGTCATTCATGGACTCTTCTTGGGGATAAAGCAAAGGCCTCTGTTAACATTCAAATGCAGTGCTACTGTGCACATCACGACAATCCCTAGTCACTGGAGCACTTTTCAGTTTGCAAATAGAGAGCAAAGACCCAAGGGACTGAAGCACAGGGAAGGTCAAGTTTGAACTGTTAGAGGAGAAGGGAAAAGATTGGAAGTATGTGGTGCTGGTGGGAAAGAGAGGGCCCAGGTGACGTGGCTAAGTGGGAACCCTTGAGCAACCAAGGGACAGTCTGAGTTCCTGAAAGCTGGGTATCAAAAGGAAGTTGGAATAAAATTAAATTGACCATTTTGGTAAAGATCCCCCAACCGGGGTGATGATGCAAGTGAAAGAATCTCTGTGGCATGGCAACTAACATTCCAGAGAGGAGTTAAATACGTCCTTTGTCCCATTTCTGTATTTCTTTTTTTTTTTTTTTTTGAGAAAGAGTCTCACTCTGTTGCCGGGCTAGAGTGAGTGCCGTGGCATCAGCCTAGCTCACAGCAACCTCAAACTCCTGGGCTCAAGTGATCCTACTGCCTTAGCCTACCCAGTAGCTGGGACTACAGGCATGCGCCACCATGCCTGGCTAATTTTTTCTATA